>JAJOZX010000637.1:1122500-1152500 GCA_023014485.1 Bathynomus jamesi | reverse complement strand
TAACGTTCGCTATATTATCTTTGATATACAACATAACACCGCCTCCTCGCCTACCTATTCTGTTTTTAACAAAAAGTCTATAACTTTTAATTTGATACTCCCCTACAAAGTCACGAGTTTCAGTGCTAAGCCACGATTCATTTATCGCAATTATATCAGTCTTTACAAGCAATTGAAGAAAAAAATTCGTTTCTTTTATTTCGTAGGCTACGAGCATTTAAGGATAGAACCTTCAAATTGTTTGTAATTGCGACAACTTCGCGAGCGCAGTGGAAATTTATGGAATTTACGCTGGGACCGTTCGAGTTCCGGCAGCCTGAAAAGAAGAGACAGTATTATGAAATAATCTTCCTCAACGCGCAGCTCCGACGTCATTAAGATGAAGTCCATCTTCGAGAAGCAAGTCCCTCCTGCCGTAGAAACTGTTCCAATAATTCGCAAAATGCACTCCTTCCTGTTGGCAAAGAGACTTTAGGTTATTGTTAATATAGGTCGCCTTGCTGTAAAAATCGTTACGTTGGATAATTCGGGGAAGTATACCTGTTAAAACAATCTTATTAGTTTTTTCCTTTAATCGCTCTAGTAGGTCCCTGTACCTAGCCAGCAGTTCTTCCGATCTAGAATTTAAAACGTTATTAGTACCGACATGAATAACATACGTTGTGTCCTCGGTGGTACCGTCTGTAAATTGGTCAACACTATTAGTTATATCCTCCACCCTTGCACCAGGGTAGCAGTAACGGCGCCTGCGACGAGTGTTTCTCCCACAGAATTCCTCGAGCTGCCCTCGAACAATGGAATCGCCAACGAGTCGTATTTCCGGTTCATCAGCATCATCGAAACCTAAAACAGAAAACTTATTGTTTGTTATTACTGGTAGACATGTCTTAGGTTTTCTCAATGGGGCTCCATTCCGCACTCGAACGAAGGGTTGGGAACTAGGGGAAGAGAGAGGGCTATTAGTACTATTTATATTATTAGTAGAAACTGAGGCAGGAGGGATCGTAACTGGAGTCTCAAGGGATTCTAATTTTGCCGTCAGGAGCATCACCCTTTCTTGAAGCCTTACTCTGGCCTCCTTCTCACGTTCTAACTCGTTCCTCAGCACTTCCAAGTTTGAGCAGGCCCTGGAAACTAACTGTTCATTATTATTAGCCATTGTAAACGCGTAAGCGGCAAATTTCCCTTCACAGCGACTGCAAGTACTCGACGGGGGTGCCATGCTTTTAATTAGTTAAACAACAAACAAACAAAAAACGAGCGTTTGGAAATTAGTAAGTTACAACGTAGGTCTACCGCGTTTTTAAAACGCAGAAACAGGTTCTTGTAACACAAATTTATACTAAATCTATATAGAATTAAGCTACCGACAAAAGATCTGTAAAAGAAGAGTATTTATAACACTTATCTGTCCGCGATTCGACCCGACTTTTTTCCTTTTCTTCACACGGTGTGTGACCACACTCTACCTGACCTCTCGAAAGAAGGAAAAAGGAACCTTATGTCTCCACGTTTTCTGATAGATTTGAAAAACAAACAAGGCAAGCCACGTGCAGCAGCCTTGGTTTGATCAAATAATATAGTATTGAATAACGTCAATAAATGAAAATATTCGTTAATGAATGATTAGTAGCACGAAGTAATTTAGTTATGAATGCACCGAAAACTATTTTTTTTTAAACACTTCAACGAAAACCACTTATTCAATTGATAACACTGGACACTCGATAAAACACGTCGGTATATATATATATATATATATATATATATATATATATATGAAAATTATTTCACGAAAGTAACGTGAAAAATATTTCTGATGAATAAAACCACGAAGGAAAGGAAACACAGAATGGTGCTCAAGCCCTTTCGTCTAATGACATCTCAGGAACATTGAAGTACATAGAGTTACAGCCTATATATAGGTTACAGAAAAAAAAAAAAAAAAATATATATATATATATATATACAATAAACGGAGAAACAAAAAGGATTGTGGGAGGGGCACACAAATTTATAAGGAAAAACTATCGATTTTTAGCACAAGATTAAATGAATTGTTTCCAACCAATGTTATAGATAAAAAAAATATATACAAATTTATACTGGAAATCTGCCCGGGTTTTAGCACTCTGCTCTTTTTGTATATAAAAATTGAAAAATTATCGATTTTTAGCACAAGATTAAATGAATTGTTTCAAACCAATGTTATAGATAAAAAAAAAAATATATACAAATTTATACTGGAAATCTGCCCGGGTTTTAGCACTCTACCCTTTTTTGTATATAAAAATTGAAAAATAAAAGTTATTAGGGTGGCATACAAGTTTACCAAAGATTTAGCGTTCTACCTTTCTTATCTAAATCTGTTCTGAAGGAATTCAAAACAACAGGATCGAGTTGAAAAAGACCTTTGCTTATGTTGAAGTTATTTGTAAGTTGGATAATGGCAGACTCAAGAATATTTCTATTAACAATGTTGCTAGAGTGAAATAAAACTGAAGCATTATTCCAATCAATACAGTGGGATAACTCTGACAAATGGACAAAAAGGGCACTGGACAACTGTCCTGTTCTAACGGAATATTGATGCTGTTTTATACGTGTGTGCAAATCCCTTCCCGTCTGACCTATGTAAAAGGAATCACATTGTTTACAACCAATTTTATAGATAATACCTGAATTATTGATAGGGCTATTTTTTACTACGATATTTTTCACAATATTGTTATATGAAAATACTACATTAATATCCAAAAGTTTAAGTACATTAGCAATGCCTAAAAAGCCCGGGGAAAATGGAAGTACTGAAATATTTTTTGACAAAGTACGAGTGTTATTATATACACGATAGAAAGTTCGTTTTGCCTTGTTGAGACAAGATTCCATAAACGCAGATGGATAACACAGATCACTTCCAATACCGTTGATTTTTTCTAATTCGGCATCGATGTATTCCGGACTGGCGATCCTAAGTGCGCGGAGAAACATTGAAGAAAAAAATGGCCTTCTTAGTGGGGGTGTCATGTCCCGAGTAAAAGTTCTTTGACTATTACATAATGTTCTTCGTCCTCCATTCCCTTCTTTGTCTTAGTTTGATCTTTTCTACCTTCAAATTCGATGCCTTCAATCTGTGTGTTCTCTGATTTCACTTTGATTATGTTCCTTTTACCCACACGTATTCTTTCTCTTTCCACTTTTTTCCTATCCAGCATATTTGTTTCGTCTAATATTCCCATATCCTTCAAAGCTGCATTTACTATAGCTGCAGTAGCTCTGTAACTTACACTGTATCTATCTGCTGTTATTGTTAAGTTATCATAAATAATTGTGTTCTGATGGTTTTCTCTCAGCTCAAAATCTGGAACAAAATCAATATCGTCGTTGGTCATCAATTTCCATGGTCTCATCTTCCATAATATGTAAAGGGTCCATTTTGCTGGTTGAGGCGACATTCATATCTAGGCTTATCTTGGCTCTTCTTTCTAATCCTTTAACTCTATCTTGAGTCCTTTTCAGAGGCGTAACTAGGGTTGATCGCGCCCAGGGCAAATCAATAAATGGCACCCTTAAAACCATTGTTCTTTAAAATTCTGGCTGAATTCTTATAATGGTACTCAAACTGGTTACTCGTAATAATACCGCTAACAAAATATACTTTTAAGAAGTTTATTTTATGATAAATGAAAATGAAAAACAGTTATATACATATAAACTGTACAAAAATATGTAAAAATAAATTGAAATGAAATGAAAATACAATTCATAAAAATTATTTTTACAGTTTATACTTTAATGTTTTTCTATCCATATACATAACCGCGTATATTTACTATTAAGGTTGATATTAAATTTCTATTAATACAATTTAATTTTATAGAACCAAAGTATGGTTAATTATTTGCCGAATTACAACAGAAACAATTAATATATGTACAAGGAGAGGCATAACTTTGATGTTTTCTTGAATTTTACTGAATTACCGACAGCAGAATTAGCAATTAGAATATTAGATACTGACAAAAATCATTCCAATTATATGGTACTTTAAAAGAAATGCCTTGTTTGCACCTATTATGTTTGGCTCTTTTAATGAATAATTTGGAACTTCACACTAAACATGTATTTTTCTTACTTTTGCTGATGCAAACTTATCAATAATGTCATCAAAATTGTTATTTGAGTTTCCTCACGTTCAATGTTGAGCAAGGCTAAAGCAGAAAGTCTTCTTCATTGAAGCTCTCAAATATGATAAGATCAATGTTAACTTGCTGAAAGATCTCTCACAGCTGGCAATTGAAATTGCAATAGTGAGCATTATCCGAATAGCTACTCTCAAATTTGGAAAAACATTTTCATCTCCATACTGAACAATAAACTTGAGGAGTTCCTCAGCTTTAGAAATCTGAACATTTGGGCAACTTTCAGAAGCATCTTACAATTCAGGATTTCTTCATAAAGCTGAAAGCCGTCAATATCATTGTTATAAAACTGTCCAAGGTTGAGACAACTTTTCTTTAAGATATTTACGTCATGACTACTGTTGCTTTCATTTGAGTCAAACAATAATCCTCTAGCATCTAAACGAAATCCAAATTTTGAATCCAAGTCATGGAGATGGACAAATCTTTCTTCCATTTCATTATGGAGACGATCAATAGTTTCTTTCATATTCTCATTATTTCTTCTTTTCGCAGTTAACCTTACATCCTTGGCTTTTTCACAGGCATTTGTTTTCTTTCTGGGGCGTCTTTCTACTTGAATATCCCATTCATCACAGTTTCAGCCCTGCTTCAAGTGATTCACTGGCCAATGATTCTCGACTGCTTAAAAATAATCTTGAAGGGCTTTTTAAATCATAAGCAGCATCATGAAAGTTCATTGTATGATCTTGGAGTCGTTTTTGAACACGATCAATCCGAACAAGAATTTCGTTCCAAAATCCAAGCAAAGCCAAGAAATGAAAAGTCAAAATTTGATTCAGCACTTGCCTTGCATCACCTCTTGTATCAGCAGTTTCATTTTGATTATCAACCATGCTTTGCAAGAGTTCCACTATAATATCAAAGTATTCATGAACAGGCTTCACAACCTGTGTTCTGGAACTCCATCGAGTTTCAGATTCAGATTTGACAACTATTGGTATGGCATCTTTCAGCTTTGCCAACGGAGAGTTGAACGTGAAAAGAATGAATAAAGCGACTGAATTGCACCAAAAAAAAGTCACCATCACTTCATCATGGTTAGCAGCACGCACTCCAACCAACTGAGAGAATGATTATCGCAGTTTACAAAAATAGCTTGGCTATTTTTTTCAATAATCCTCTGTTGAACACCACTTTTATAACCAGCCATAACTGCAGCATTGTTATAGCATTGAGATCGACAGTCTTCTAACGGCATTTTGTCTTTTTCCAGTTGTTCCAAAATCACTTCCACAATGTTTTCAGCATCCTTTCGTTTTAATTGGATAAATCCAAGAAAAGACTTTTATAAATATTATTTTCTGAAATTCAATATCAACATAACGAACTGTTTCTGCCATTTGCTCTCGATGTGCTTGATCTGGAGTAGAATCAAACATGAGGCCAAAATATTTGGCCTTATGAATGCTCTGTAACACTTTCTGGCGAACAGTAGAAGCCATCAGCTGAATAAATTCATTCTGCACTAACGGAGATAAATATGATGTTCTTTCAGGGTGCTTTTCCACAATACTGAGATGTTCTTTCATGACAGGATCAAACCTTGCCAACAATTTTAATAACCCAAGAAAATTTCCAATATTGCTTTCCTCTTCCTGTCTAAGGGATAGGGATTCCTTGTGACCACGCAATGTAAGGTTCTGAGTTGCTAAAAATTTTATGCAATGGAGAATTCTGTGGAGAACATCTCGCTATTTTTTGCATTTTCATGGGTGCTAAGCCTTTCTGGTGCTTTCCAATGATTGAACCCAATTTGAGATTGACAATTTGAGATTGACAATTTGAGATTGACAATTTGAGATTGACAATTTGAGATTGACAATTTGAGATTGACAAGTTGAGAAAATAGCAAAGAACAAAAGCAAAAAGCTGCTTTCTTCTCCGGAGAATAAACAAGCCATGAGCGCCAAACTTCTTCTCCACATCCATTTCCCAACTTTCTTTTAAACCATCTTTCATTCATTGATCGGTTTTGTGTGGGAACAAATGGCCCTTCACTATTTTGAAAATACTTCGAACCCAATGTGACCATTTCTGTCCTCAGGGCATCTGATAAAATTACTTTTTTGATATTTTATCAAACTCCAAGAAGCCTACATCGTGATGCTGAATCGCATCTGGTATAGGCTGTGCTGTTTTTTCCTGCTTTTCGCTACTCAAAGTTTTAGTATCTTCTGGCTTCTTGAAAGACACTTCTGGTTTTTGAAAGACACATTATTCTCTTTCTGATACACTGGCGGGTTGGTCAACACTCATATCTGATGCAGTTAATGCTGATGAAGGACCAGCTTGTTGCTGTTCAAGAAATGACATCATAAAGCCACTTGACTTTTTAGCTTCTGCTTCTTGCATTTTTCTTTTCTTCCTGCCTTCTGCTCCACTCAGCTTCTTTTTCGGACTTTTCGGTATCGGCAATGTTCGCTTCATGGTAAAATTTCTAGAGAAAGAAACAAAAAAATAGAATAAATTAATAATTCATAATAAAATTCTAATAAAAATAGAATGAATTAATAAAGTTAAATGAAGTTAAAAATCTGAAATTCATGGAAATTCAATGGCTAGAGATATGGTACCGGTACATTTCCAAAAGAGCATGTTTTTACTCTTAATTTTTTTTTTTAAATCATAAAAATGGCGCACCCCCAAATTTGGCGCCCAGGGCACGCGCCCCACCTGCCCCACCCTAGTTACGCCACTGGTCCTTTTCCTTGCGGAAGTCGTTACTCTGTCGATTGGTCCTATTTGTTTTTTTCTTTGTTTCTGCCCCACAAAAGACCCACTCAATCATTGGAACTCTAATATCACATCTGCAATCCATTCAACCAATTTTTTATCGTAACAAGTACAAGTGCAAATATCAAACATTTCATCGAATGTCTCCACCTTCTGCTGAAAACTGTCATTTCTTTGTTTTAATGGTACTTTATTTAGCTTTGCTGCAGATTCTATCAATGATTCAACTTTTATAGCTATTCTTTCAAATCCTATATGTGGAAAGGAAAACTTCTCTCAAATGGCTTCCACATCTTTAGTGACAATTCTGTAACATTCTTTTGCTGTTCTAGAACCTTTTGAAATCAGTTCTTCTCGTTTTCTTACCAATAAATAATGCCTAAATACATCAGCCTTTGAAGGAGTCATTGAAGGTGGAAATTCTGCAGGGTGACCAAATGTTGAATTGTGCGTTTTGCTTCTTGTCGCCATGATTTCACTTATTTAGGAATAGTAGCATTAATAACAAGAAACTAATTGTTAAATTCTAGCAATTGAATCATTCAATCTGAATTTAATATAACTCATCCGAAATTAAATCATAACTCATTCAATCATAAACAATCTGAAACTAAACAAAAAAACGTGACAATAATTTATATAATTCATCTAATCTATCTAAATTAATCTATGTAATCTATTCAATCTATCTAAAACTATCTAAATAATCGTAGGCCGACAGTTGAGCGCAAGACAATTGAGCGACGACAATTGAGCGCCGACAATTGAGCGCACGACAATTGAGCGCAACGACAATTAAGCGCAACGACAATTAAGCGCAGCAACAATTGAACTCAACGACAATTGGTCAAAAGGTGAAATAAATAGCCGTTATAAAACACTACATTAGATTTTATTAAAATTTTATTAAAATAAGTAAAACAAGAATTCTCTACTTTTGAAGGTCTATATGATAAGCTATAGCACGGAGATAATCGAAGCAATGTCTGTTTCTGTAGTCCTTAACAATGTCAATAATGGCTTTATTTGTTCGAATATAATTGCTGTGTTTTGATTTATCCTTAATTTTGATTAAATCCTTAATTGATTTATCCTTAATTGTTGTTGCGTTCAATTGTCGGCGCAGGGGTATATATATATATATAATATTATTATATATATATATATATATATATATATATATATATATATATATATATATATATATATATATATATATATATATAGATATATATATATACCGGCTGTTTGAAAACTTTCTGTACAAATTGTAATGGGCGATAGGCAACACCAAGACAAACCCTTTTCGTCTATAAGTGTATGTCCGCTGACGTCACCATTCGGCGCGAGAGGGCGCCGCTGCAATTGGCTAAAAGGTGAAGTGGGCTAGACTCGCGCTTGCCGCGGGCATTCTTAAATCGGACGTAGTACGCGTAATATGTTTATTTAAAGAAGGCATGTTTATTTAAAGAAGGTGCTGAAAGTTGCGACCGGTAGCATCAATGCATGCCCGACAGCGTCGAAGCATTGACCGACGTACACGTCGAAAGATTCCCGGCATTTCGGGAACAGTTCCAGCGGCGACAGCGATTCTTGCTACGAGGTCTTCTTCTGAGTAAATGGGAGTCTCGTACACGAGGTTCTTCATGTGTCCCCACAGGAAGAAATCGAGGCATGTTAAATCGGGCGATCTCGGTGGCCAGGCTACGGGCCCACCCCGGCCTATCCATCGGTCCCCAAAAGTGGCGTTCAGATAATCCCGCACATCGTTGCTGGAGTGTGCTGGGGCCCCGTCGTGTTGAAACCACATTCGTCTACGAATAGCCACGGGAACATCTTCCAGCAGTTCCGGCAACGTTTCTTCAAGAAATATCCGATAAACCCGCCCGTCGAGTCGGGCAGGCAGCAGGTACGCCCAATCAACTTGCCATGGACGATACCCACCCAAACATTGACGGCGAACCGTTCTTGATGAGCATGCACCCGTGTAGCATGTGGATTTGCGTGCGCCCACACGTGAGAATTGTGCATGTTAAACACACCCTCACGTGTGAAACAGGCCTCATCTGAGAACAGCACATAGGCCGGAAAATTAGGCTGCACCGCTGTCTGCTGCAGAAACCAGCGTGCGAATTCCACACGAAGAGGGTAATCCCGAGGTTGTAATGCCTGGACTCTCTGACGATGAAACGGATGTAACTGCTGCTCGTGCAACACTCTCCAGACTAGGTCGTGGTTCACACCGAGGATACTTGCAACACCTCGCGTGCTTGCGCTTGGATTGTCCTCAAATCGCCGTAGGATTTCTTCTTCCATGTCAGGAGTGCGCACGTTTCTCTCCCGACCAGTGTCATGCATGTTTGCATGGAATGTTCCAGTTTCTCGCAGTCGCCGATGCAAATGCGCAAACATTTGGTGGTTTGGCACACGTCTGTTTGGGAAGCGCTGTCGGTACAACCTCACAGCAGCTCTTCCGTTTCCATTGGCAGCCCCATACACCATATGCATGTCAGCCATCTCAGCAGTCGTGAAGCGCTCCATGTTACGCGTACTACGTCCGATTTAAGAATGCCCCCGGCAAGCGCGAGTCTAGTCCACTTCACCTTTTAGCTAATTGCAACGGCGCCCTCTCGCGCCGAATGGTGACGTCAGCGGACATACACTTATAGACGAAAAGGGTTTGTCTTGGTGTTGCCTATCCCCTATTACAATTTGTACAGAAAGTTTTCAAACACCCTGTATATGTATATATATGGTGTATATATGGTATATATATATATATATATATATATATATATATGGGAATGAACTCAGAATGGTCCCCTGAGTTTTTTATGATACACACAGACAGTGCATGGAACAAGGAACTCTTCTGGGATAATTAAATCCACTATAGTCCGAATAAATAATGGTAAATGACAAATACCATAGTTTTTCTTTTTCATGATGCTAGCCCGACGTGGGCAACGGGTCACTCGCAAAGAGGTCCCATAAATATAGCTTCCCTCACCAGCTATCTGCAAAGCAGACAGGATCCAGCTTTGGGACATGGATCTAGGGTTTAAAGCACCTAGCCATGCTACATTTAGAACCTCAATATAAGCAAAAGACTCGCTGCCTTCACGTCAGATTAAATGCATCAAAGAAAAAGAAAAAGGGGTAACTATTATATTTTTAGCCAAAAACCAAAACTTAAACCTCAACTGGCAGAATTGAGCGTCCACTTTTCAAGGCACACAACATGTCCGTTTCAAGAAAAACTATGGTATTTGCCATTTACCATTACTTATTCGGACTATAGTGGATTTAATTATCCCAGAAGAGTTCCTTGTTCCATGCACTGTCTGTGTGTATCATAAAAAACTCAGGGGACCATTCTGAGTTCATTCCCATCTTGAAACGGACATGTTGTGTGCCTTGAAAAGTGGACGCTCAATTCTGCCAGTTGAGGTTTAAGTTTTGGTTTTTGGCTAAAAATATAATAGTTACCCCTTTTTCTTTTTCTTTGATGCATTTAATCTGACGTGAAGGCAGCGAGTCTTTTGCTTATTTTGAGGTTCTAAATGTAGCATGGCTAGGTGCTTTAAACCCTAGATCCATGTCCCAAAGCTGGATCCTGTCTGCTTTGCAGATAGCTGGTGAGGGAAGCTATATTTATGGGACCTCTTTGCGAGTGACCCGTTGCCCACGTCGGGCTAGCATCATGAAAAAGAAAAACTATGGTATTTGTCATTTACCATTACTTATTCGGACTATAGTGGATTTAATTATCCCAGAAGAGTTCCTTGTTCCATGCACTGTCTGTGTGTATCATATATATATATATATATATATTATATATATGTATAGAAACGACATAAGTATAGAGGAGTGTTCACACGAGGAAGAGAAATAACGAACAAATGAAAAATAAGGCACCCGCCCGGGAATCGAACCCAGGATCTTCCAATTGCCGGTCAGACGTGCTAACCACTACACAACGGAGCCACGATAGTCAGAAGTCGCAATTCTCCTACATAGGGTAGAAACCAATGCCTTGAGAGGGCACCCTCGCAAATCGTGAATATGTACATTTAACTGCAATAACCACGCAGTATATTAATGTATAGAAACGACGTAAGTATAGAGGAGTGTTCTGCACACGAGGAAGAGAAATAACGAACAAATGAAAAATAAGGCACCCGCCCGGGAATCGAACCCAGGATCTTCCAATTGCCGGGCGGGTGCCTTATTTTTCATTTGTTCGTTATTTCTCTTCCTCGTGTGCAGAACACTCCTCTATACTTACGTCGTTTCTATACATTAATATACTGCGTGGTTATTGCAGTTAAATGTGTGTATATATATATATATATATGGTATATATATATATATATATATATATATATATATATATATGTTAACCCCCCTTTATGGCCCTGAGTCGGTTCGGATTCGACGGGGGGGTTCTGGTTACGGAGGCTGCAACGGATGTTTCTTCTTTATACTTTTCTATAATTCTTTCTAATTCTTTTCTCTCGCTTATTAATTCTTCTCTTTTTATAATTCTCTGATCTTTTCTCTTATACTAAAATTATCGACTTTCTCTTTTATAACTTGTCGACTTGACTGACTGAGTTCCTGAAGAGAGCACGGCTCGAAGGAAAAAGATAAAAAACTTCTTTTACTGTGGTTTACTTCTTAAAATTACAGGTATTGCGCTGAATTTACAAGGGTAGAGGTTCGACCTCTTTCGACCATGGCTCAGGCCGGAATCTAAAAATATATTAAGGAGGCAAGGGGCCTCTGCCCCCTCCTAATGAGGTGCTAATCTGAAGTATAATGATGAAGTGCTAATCTGAAGTACAATGATGAAGTGCAACGATGAAGTGCTAATCAGAAGTGAAGTAATTTTATAAGTACAGTATAATATAGTCTAAATGTTTGGGGGAGACAATCGAAGGTTAAGTTTCCCCCCTTTTTAAACACATAATCAGATGTTTTTTTGAAAGATTTCAACTAAAAAAAATATAAATAAAAAAGAACAACAGTATCGCTGATTCTACATTTTTGACGGCAATATCATTTCGTAATAGCACATAAGCACAATTTTGAGTACGTGACTGAGTACGTATTAATTTTGGTTCATTACAATTACGATTACAATTACCAATTAATTCACATTCACTTGTTGTTTAATTACACTTCTATTAAAGTACATTCTTACATTATAAATTAAATCATTACATTTAATTAGTTTCACTGAAGTACATTATAAGTTATTGTTCATTACAGTTTCATTAAAGTACATTACAAGTTATTGTTAATTTACAGTTAATTACAATTAAACAGTTACTATAACTTTGTCTTGTTTTGACAGTGTTTCATATTAATAGACAATTACATCTTTTCGTGAGCACTTTGCTTTCTTTTTTTTTTTAGTTGAAATCTTTCAAAAAAACATCTGACTATGTGTTTAAAAAGGGGGGAAACTTAACCTTCGATTGTCTCCCCCAAACATTTAGACTATATTATACTGTACTTATAAAATTACTTCACTTCTGATTAGCACTTCATCGTTGCACTTCATATTTGAACTTCGTTTAAGACTTCATCAGAGAACTTCATTACGAGACTCTTCTTTGGACTGCAGCTCGCTGCAGGGGAGGGGGCAGAGGCCCCTTGCCCTTTAACTAGAACGCCTCGTTTATACGAGACACCCCAGACCCAGCCAGGATAAGAAGAAGAAGATTATTAAGAAGAGGATTCTTCCAATTGGCGACCCTGCATCAGGATCAAAAGAAGATTTTAAGAAGAAGAGGATCTTAACATATTGGAGACCCTTTACCAGGATCTTAACAGATTTTAAGAAGATGTTTAACAAGAAGATGTTTAACCAGAAGATTTTAACCAGAAGATTTTAACCAGAAGATTTTAACAAGAAGATGTTTAACAAGAAGATGTTTAACAAGAAGATGTTTAACAAGTGGCCACTCTTTGGCCAAGATAGAAATTACCCTGCATCAGGGTAAAAAGAAGATTTTAAGAAGATTATTTTAAGAAGAGGCCACTCTTTGGCCAAGATAGAAATTACCCTGCATCAGGATAAAAAGAAGATTTTAAGAAGACTATTTTAAGAAGAGGCCACTCTTTGGCCAAGATAGAAATTACCCTGCATCAGGATAAAAATAAGATTTTAAGAAGATTATTTTAAGAAGAGGCCACTCTTTGGCCAAGATAGAAATTACCCTGCATCGGGATAAAACCATTTGACCGGCGTGTCACGACTCCAAGTTCTTCACGCCTAGTTTTCATCCAGGAACAAGTAGCCAACAAGACGTCTTCAGGACACGTCTCTGAGGATTTCGCCCGTAGAAATGTTGTTAAGTACATTTTGTTTTTTTAAGTAATTTATAAACACTTGAAAAGTCACTATTATTAACAGTTAGTAATGAATATCAAGTTAGAATTTACAAGAAACACAGTGAACATTTCAGAAACCAGTGATACATTTTTTTTTAGTGAAACAGTAATTTTCACAGAAGTTAAAAGTCACAAAAGTTAAAAGTCACAAAAGTTAAAAGTCACAAGAGAGTTAATTGTAACACAGAGAGTTAATTGTAACACAGAGAGTTAATTGTAACAGTAACAGAGTTAATTGTAACAGAGTTAATTGTAACAGAGTTATTTTCAAGAGAGTTATTTTCACTGTTATATTCAGTATAGAATAATTTTATTTTATGTACCTTCCCGTACATTAGAGTGAAATGTTGTTTACCTTTTTTTTATTTTTTGTTTGCAAATTTTTTTTCAATTACTGAATTGAATTGATTTGCAAATTAAGAGAGAGAGAGTTTACAGAGTTTAGAGAGAGTTTAGAGATTTATAGAAATACTTGAAACAGTTTCAAGTTAGACAGTTAAGTTTCAAGATACTACTTGATAAGAGTTCAAGTCAGATAGTTTCAGAATACTTGATAAGAGGTCAAGTCAGAAGGTTGCGCCAAGACGGCCAACCGCCCCAGAGATTTTTATAGAAATACTTGATAGAGTTCAAGTCAGAGTTAGATTCGAAGTCAGAGTTAGATTCGAAGTCAGAGTTAGATTCGAAGTCAGAGTTTTATTCAAAGTTAGAGTTTTATTTGAAGTCAGAGAGTTTTGTTTTAAGTCAGTCTCTGTTAGTTTTCAAGTCCCAAGTTTTCAATGCAGTCAATTGAATTCAACCTTTTTTTTGTTGTTCAAGAGAATTTAATTCAACCTTTTTTTTTGTGTTTGTGAGAAGAAAATTGACCTATCTGTCTTTTCTTTTCATGCCATTGTTACGTATATAGATATATAGTTATGTAATTCATTAATTGTCACAAAACCGTTTTTACAATTGTTTGTAACGATTTTGGTAATTATTGTAATGTATATGAGGAACATGCCGTCCCTCCGTTTTGTTTCAACTTTTTTTAATTTTTGTTCTAAGTAGTGTGACAAGCAATCTCTTTTCGTTAAAAAAGAAAAAAGAAAAAAGAAAGCAAAGTGATCACGAAAAGATGTAATTGTCTATTAATATGAAACACTGTCAAAACAAGACAAAGTTATAGTAACTGTTTAATTGTAATTAACTGTAAATTAACAATAACTTGTAATGTACTTTAATGAAACTGTAATGAACAATAACTTGTAATGTACTTCAGTGAAACTAATTAAATGTAATGATTTAATTTATAATGTAAGAATGTACTTTAATAGAAGTGTAATTAAACAACAAGTGAATGTGAATTAATTGGTAATTGTAATCGTAATTGTAATGAACCAAAATTAATAAGTACTCAGTCATGTACTCAAAATTGTGCTTATGTGCTATTATGAAATGATATTGCCGTCAAAAATGTAGAATCGGCGATACTGTTGTTCTTTTTTATTTATATTTTTTTTAGTTGAAATCTTTCAAAAAAACATCTGATTATGTGTTTAAAAAGGGGGGAAACTTAACCTTCGATTGTCTCCCCCAAACATTTAGACTATATTATACTGTACTTATAAAATTACTTCACTTCTGATTAGCACTTCATCGTTGCACTTCATCATTGTACTTCAGATTAGCACTTCATCATTATACTTCAGATTAGCACCTCATTAGGAGGGGGCAGAGGCCCCTTGCCTCCTTAATATATTTTTAGATTCCGGCCTGAGCCATGGTCGAAAGAGGTCGAACCTCTACCCTTGTAAATTCAGCGCAATACCTGTAATTTTAAGAAGTAAACCACAGTAAAAGAAGTTTTTTATCTTTTTCCTTCGAGCCGTGCTCTCTTCAGGAACTCAGTCAGTCAAGTCGACAAGTTATAAAAGAGAAAAGTCGATAATTTTAGTATAAGAGAAAAGACCAGAGAATTATAAAAAGAGAAGAATTAATAAGCGAGAGAAAAGAATTAGAAAGAATTATAGAAAAGTATAAAGAAGAAACATCCGTTGCAGCCTCCGTAACCAGAACCACCCCGTCGAATCCGAACCGACTCAGGGCCATAAAGGGGGGTTAAATATATATATATATATGGTATATATATATATATATATATATATATATATATATATATATATATATATATATATTGTATATATATATATATATTTTTTTTTTTAGTTCAGGAAGAACCGATTCGCCTCTATTTAAAGGGCATATCTCAGCGGAAAAACAAAGAAAAAGTGAGAGGAAAGACAGAGGAAAAAGAAAGGGTGGAGGGGACAGTCGAAGTGGAAAAAGACCAAGGATGACAAGGACTGCAGGGTCGAGCCCCATCATCCTTGGGTGCTAGGGCCGGGAGGGCGCACGTGAAACCTCCAGGAACAAGCACGTACAAACGAGCACAAAGAGCACTCAAGAGCACGAGCTTAGAACCCCCTTGCGGGGATATATATATATATATATACAGTATATATATATATATATATATATATATATATAATAAATAAAACCACGAAGGAAAGGAAACACAGAATGGTGCTGAAGCGCTTTCGTCTAATGACATCCTCAGGAACACTGAAGTACATAAAGAATTACAGCCTATATATAGGTTACAGACAAAAAAAAAAAAATATATATATATATATAAAATAAACGGAGAAACAAACTTAAAGGATTGTGGGAGGGGCACACAGATTTATAAGGAAAAACTATCGATTTTTAGCACAAGATTAAATGAATTGTTTCCAACCAATGTTATAGATAAAAAAATATACAAATTTATACTGGAAATCTGCCCGGGTTTTAGCACTCCGCTCTTTTTGTATATAAAAATTGAAAATTATCGATTTTTAGCACAAGATTAAATGAATTGTTTCCAACCAATGTTATAGATAAAAAAAAAATATATACAAATTTATACTGGAAATCTGCCCGGGTTTTAGCACTCTACCCTTTTTTGTATATAAAATTGAAAAATAAAAGTTATTAGGGTGGCATACAAGTTTACCAAAGATTTAGCGTTCTACCTTTCTTATCTAAATCTGTTCTGAAGGAATTCAAAACAACAGGATCGAGTTGAAAAAGACCTTTGCTTATGTTGAAGTTATTTGTAAGTTGGATAATGGCAGACTCAAGAATATTTCTATTAACAATGTTGCTAGAGTGAAATAAAACTGAAGCATTATTCCAATCAATACAGTGGGATAACTCTGACAAATGGACAAAAAGGGCACTGGACAACTGTCCTGTTCTAACGGAATATTGATGCTGTTTTATACGTGTGTGCAAATCCTTTCCCGTCTGACCTATGTAAAAGGAATCACATTGTTTACAACCAATTTTATAGATAATACCTGAATTATTGGTAGGGCTATTTTTCACTATGATATTTTTCACAATATTGTTATGTGAAAATACTACATTAATATCCAAAAGTTTAAGTACATTAGCAATGCCTAAAAAGCCCGGAAAAAATGGAAGTACTGAAATATTTTTTGACAAAGTACGAGTGTTATTATTGACACGATAGAAAGTTCGTTTTGCCTTGTTGAGACAAGATTCCATAAACGCAGATGGATAACACAGATCACTTCCAATACCGTTGATTTTTTCTAATTCGGCATCGATGTATTCCGGACTGGCGATCCTAAGGGCGCGGAGAAACATTGAAGGAAAAAAAAAAAAATGGCCTTCTTAGTGGGGGTGTCATGTCCCGAGTAAAAGTGTACGTAGGACAAATTGTTTGTTTTTTTCCGATAGATACTAAACTTAAAACCTGGGCTTTCCTATGTACACGCACATCCAAAAATGGGATTGAATTGTCTTGTTCCACTTCTAAAGTAAACTTAATGGAGGGGACTTGATCATTTAACTGAAGGAGGAAGTTATCCAGGTCACGATTCATGGGCCAGATACACAAAATATCGTCGACGTACCGCAACCAAGGGATGCCAACCCCCAGGATTCTCGGGATGTAAGTAATTTCGAAAAACTCCATATAAATATTGGAGAGGAGGGGCGACAAGGGGTTGCCCATGGCCATCCCAAAAACTTGTTGATAATACTCGTTATTGAAAGTGAATTTACAGTCTTTGATGCAAAGCTTAATAAGTTCCAAAACAATGTGTGAAGGTAGTGGCAGGTCATACTTATGTAATTCTTGGGAGAGAAAGTCAAGCATATCGTCAATCGGCACTTTTGTAAACAATGAACAAACGTCAAAAGTGATCAATCTATCGTTAGTTTCAGTACGTGCATTATTCAATTTTTCAGTAAGATCCATGGAATTTTTTACATGTGAATCAGAGAGAGATATATATAATATATATATAAGGGCCTCACTCACCATTATATATACCATATATATATATATATATATATATATATATATATATATACACATATACATACACATATATACATATACCATATACATATATATATATATACCATATATATATATAATATATATATATATATATATATATATATAGATATATATATAGTGGTATATGTATATATATATATATGGTATATATATATATATATATATATACACACACAAAGACAAATTGAAAAAACTAAGGCTCATGGAATCAGGGGTGTAGTAATAAATTGGCTAGAAGAGTGGTTGCGAGGCAGGAAACAGAGGGTGGTCGTTGAATGAGCGGAGTCGACTTGGGCTAATGTAGCGAGCGGCGTTCCTCAGGGTTCTGTATTGGGCGGCCAGTGCTAGACTTACCTATAAGCTAAATAAGCTATAGCTTAGGGCCACACACCCTCGGGGGCCTCATTTTTTAAATATATTTTTATTTTATCATTAGTTTTTATTCTTTAACACTAATTCATCAAAAATTATATATATATATATATATTATTTTTTCTTTATCATTAACATTAATATAAAAAATAATAATTATAGTAATAATTATTTTAAATTTTTTTACCCGAATTTTTTTAGAGAAGGGCCTCAAATTTCATATAGCTTAGAGCCTCAGCAGGTGAAAGTCCGGCCCAATTTGGGCCCCTTGCTTTTTCTTATATATATTAACGATTTAGATGTCGACCTAGTCAGTACAGTTTCAAAGTTATATACACACACATATATATATATATAATATATATATATATATATATATATATATACACACCATATATATATACACACACACACACACATATATATATATATGTATATATACACACACACCATATATATATATATATATATATATACAGACACAATATATATATATATACAGACACAATATATATATATATATATGTCGCGCATAGGTTGTGCGAGCCTCTGCCCGCTTGCGACTTTTTAGGGTTAATGCACTTTGGACAATCCAACGAAGGTGGTCCTTGTTGGGTAAGCTCGGCCTTAGCCGAGAGCATCCGAGTACCAATGAACAGTTTCTACTAGGTTTTTTCCCGAAGGGGTGAATGGAAACACTTCACTTCAAAAATTTGAGTTTTAGTTCACTCATAAATTTTTATTCACAAAGTATATACAGAACGAGGCACTGATAATTAATCAGAAGTTTACAGGGGGAGAGGTTTTACCTCTTACAACAGCTCAAGCAGGAATTTACAGGGGTAGAGGTTCGACCCCGTTTGACAATAGTTAAGGTAGGAATTGAAAGCGAGGAGGCTTGTCCTCCTTGAGTAAGAGTTACGGCAGGAATTTAAAATGAGGAGACTTGGCCTCCTTGGTCTAAGCCTCAGGCAGGAATCTAGAGTGGGAGAGGTGCAACCTCTGGTTTCATGGGGCCAGGCAGGAATTTAAGGCGAGGGGGGCTCGGCCTCCTCGGGTAAAGGCTCAGGGAGGTGCAACCTCTGGTAACAAGGGCTCAGGCATGAATTTAAGATGAGAGAGGAGCCACCTCTGGTAACAACGGCTCAGGCAGGAATTTAAGGCGAGGGGGGCTCGGCCTCCTCGCGTAAAGGCTCTGGCAGGAATTTAAGAGGAGAGAGGAGCCACCTCTGGTAACAACGGCTCAGGCAGGAATGATTTAATTTACAATACAAGAAATAAATAAGCCTCAATTTTGGGGGAATGCAGTCGAAGGTTAAGCTCCCACTTTAGCTGGAGAGCTAAAGAATTCTGACGTTAAGCATAATTTAAGCAAAAAGTTAACAAAAAAAGATACTAATTTTTGTAAGGTATACACTTTTGGGTGGCGACATAATGTCGGGGGCCGACATGTACGAGTACATTAAGTACATAAATTACATTATATTACATACATTAATTACCGTTAATTACAATTTTAGCAATTTGTTAATTGACATATCTAATACTGAAGTAATCTGAATAGGTAACACAATTTAAATAATGAAGGAGAGTTCTCCGTTGTTTTATAATTTAAAGGGGATTAACGACAATTATATATATTTATAGTTAACAGTGATTACGCCAAATTATGTCAAATATTATTAGAAGAATGGTTGGTTATTATAGTTTGAAAGTCTAATTAGCCAGCGATGAGGAAAGCGGAGAAAAGATACGGTGTACTTTTCATTTGAAAGTACACGGACATTAATGATAACGTAAGACATAAGTAACGGAATTTGAATGACAATTAGGTAGAAGTAGTAAGTACAGTAATGAGAACGTGGATAACTATGTGCCTACGTAGATAATAACCAGTAGCCTGGCAGGGAACAATATGGTATATTATAATAATATAACATCACATCTTAACGTTATAAATTGGTAGCAGAGGCAAGAGAGAAGAGTTCGAATTCAGAGGCTCGCTTTTGACGACGTAATCGGAATTCGAGCCTTCGTCTCAGCAATAATAGACAACTTGCGAGAGGTGAAATAATAAAAGAAAATAAAACAAAAAGAATACATGTACGTAATCATGATCGTCAATAGACATGTACGACTGCACACAGTAGTGTACACATATCATTCGTCACACAATAGGTTGTGTGCGTAATATAGACACGAGTAAACATAGACTGATAAGTTGATAGAGAATAACTAGACAATGGGTAATAGGTAATAAAATAGGTAATAGGTGATAAAATTAATAAAGGACAACGGTCAAGAAGGAACATGGATGTATGAATGAGTATGGTTGCATAACACCGACAGGACACAACATATAAATAATGACTTATAGATAGTAAAGCTTTTATTAGTATTAAAGAATGTACCATACATTGAATACTAAGGATAGCCTCATACTAAGCACGTGATCGAAACGTGAAGGAAACTAAGTTACTTTATGACGTCAGAGTGACTTACTCTGTACGTACAGCATAAGTCATTATTTGGGAGAAATCAAAGGAGACGAATTAGAGAGGCACAGCTAAGGGGGGACATTCGCTGTTTACAGCGAACTTCTAATGGCACAAACATGGATACTGTTCAACCATAGAAATGGTAAATCGCATTGTGTGACACTATGGTAAATCGCATGGTTGTGACACTGCTCTCCCCTATGAAAAAGGATGTAATGGTGGGGTGGAAGTTTATTTACAATATATTAAAAAAAATGAAACGGCGACAATTTCGGGTTGGATTAATCAAGGCAATTTAGTGGGAAGAATGATAATTATATTAAAAAATAAAAAAAAAAATCAAGGGGAAAATTTTAAAATTACAGCAAATAAATTAACAAGGTTGAGGTCTGATTACTAGAATTGTAGTGGAAACTCTAGATCAACAAGTATATAAGTCCGAAGTTGTCACCTTTAAAAAAAAATTATAAGTATGATTAATTGTGGCAATCATACTACATAAACAATCTTATAAACTAATGAACCATCTAAGTTATTTCTGGCATTTCGACATAATTATTTCAGTTAAAGTTCCAATTACAGGATTGAATCTAATTTAAGTAAAATTTTTAGTTTGTCCAACGTTATAGTAACAAGATTTACGGAACCGTGATAAATTCGGAAAGATTTCCAAGGTTAAGATAATTTTAGGGAAAAAGATACATACATAGTAAATAATGGTTAAAAGGAAAATTCAAATTTAAGGTTCAGGAATTTTCAATTCATATGGTGACTACTTGAAATGGAGTTTAATCCGTCAGTAATGACAGAGATAAGAGTTTCCGAAGATATCATGATTATACAGTAAAAAACTAATCGTATTCACTATGGTAGATAAAAATCGAATTAAATTTTATTGGTGGACGAAGTCTTCAGCAGTGGGAGCACGGTTGCAGAATGTAAACTTATTGCAAGTCCGAATAAGTTGGTAAAATATTAAAATTGATTTAAAGAAAAGTAAAATTAATTTATTGAAAACATGAAAATTTATCTAGTTACCGTTTTAGATACTTAGATATTGTTATCCATTAAGAATATCCAGGGAAAGGAAGATAGAATTCGTAATAGACGATGTATAGACCTTGGGTCACGTGTGTATTTATGTGCAGAGTGCAAGGGTAGGTGTTTACCCAAAAATGGGGAAAAGGAATTTATAGTTGAAGTTATCGTAATGCGTATACGTATGAAAAATATGGGTAATACGCGTGTCTAGCTGAGTGGGTATGTACAGTGTGTGTAGAATATGAAAGTAATTGGTTCATCCCGGGAAGAACTGAATCCTTAGTGGTCAATGGTAAATCATGAAATTTTGAAGAACGGATTAGCTTAGAGGTTGGTTAAAATTAACTTAATAAAGCAACAGGCAAGATTATATATTGTAAGCAGCAATTAAGTTTAAATAAATTCAAATAATCCAGAGTAAACATCAAACAGTTAACTGCAATTAAATATAATTTATCGTGATAGCCAATGATTTAGAATAAGACTATTTGTATGAAAAATAAGATATGTAGTGAATTTCCTTTCCATAAGTACGCCAATGATTTCAAGAGTGTTTCAGAGTGTGGGTAAGCGTAATTGGGTGAAAGTGTAATCAGTAGGAAAGTGAATTCGAATAGGTGTCAAAAGTAATAAAATTCAATCGGGATTATAGATTTTACGTAATAATCAGTTGCACGTATGAAGGTAATTAAAATAAATACGCACAAAAGAACTTTAAATACTTAAAGTAAATTAAGTGGTATTGAAAACTGAATTTAGGCACAGAATTCAATTCGACTAGTAACCTTCATAGCGTTATATTAGCAGTATCTCACCATTAATATTGACCAGAAGTATCAGTAGCAATTGAATTTTATTTGACGAGTTGAGGGGCATAGATAAAACAGGTTTTAGTGGAATTCATGGTAGGGTACAGTTATGTAATTAGTAATATGAAATGGTGTAACAGAATTATTAGAAGGGGAAAAGGAATGGCATCCTGGTATAGTGTGTCAAAATTGGCTATAATTTTGGGTTGATACCTTAACAAATGGTAGATAACATTTAATGACAATTACTCAAGATTAATTGAATAAAAAAAAATCAAGAATAAAAAGTTGAAAATAGAACTCAATTATGAGCTATTCTGAACTGAACACTTATAGGTTATAAGTTCCGTATAATTAAGATTAATTTAAAAATAAAACAAAAAACAACTTAACCTAAATTGAGGGTATGTTCGGTCATACGGGTGAATTTCACGAACATACGAAGCCAGACAAATCAGCTGCATGGTTAGGTTGTCTTGCGATCGGGCATGTGGGTCATTCGGTTAAAGGTTTTCGCAACATGCCGGGAAGCAATGGACTGACCATACGAGCCTTGCTCACTCAAAAGGAGGTGGTGTATCGGGATTAAGAAGAATGCTTTCACTGGTTTCAGAAGAGGATCCAGGAACAGCCAAAGAGAAAGATTTGCAAAGTAAAGGCAAGAAGGGGAAAACATGAATTCGCGGAAGAAAATGAAAATGATCGATGGAACGATCATATTATGGTAGTGAGGAATATTCCGCGCTTGCCCTTCCGCGCGTACAACTTCCGACGGAGGAGTAGGTTCGGGTTCGCTCCCGGCACCTATGGGCTTAGCCTCGGAATTAGGTGAAATTCCTCTACCTTTGAAAACAGAATCAAGTCATCTTCCTTAAATAGGGATTTAAGCGAAATGACCAAATCGGAACTTAAGGGAAATGAGTTTTCAAATTTATTTGGAATAGCCAGAACACTGGGAACTTCAAGTTCCGGCCTAACTGTCACTGAAGGAGGTGACTCGCTCTCGATGGAGTCACAGGGGTCTACTGTGAAGACATTCGAGTCTTCATACTCAAAATTACCAAAAGTATGTTGGTTTTCTAGTTCTTCGTTCGTCGGAACTAGAACGGAACAATTGACAATTGATGAAGAATCTTCCCCATCTGGTAGCAGTTCCTTTTTATTTTGAACTGGTTCCAGGGAGTCCGTCGGGCTCTCTGAAACGAGTCTTTCACCCTCAGCTGAAAAGACCGAAGAATAGGGGTGACAAACATACTCGAAAGTGAGTTCTTTCCTCGAATTAGGCCTGCTTCTCTATCGGCCCAATAAAAATCGTGCGTAATAAGGAAATTCATCCCCAGGAGTAAGTCTCCATCCCAATTCAATTCAGATACGACCACAAATGGGGTCAGATAAGGGACTGAATCAAACTCAATAGGAAGGATGATTTCTCCGGTACTGTATTCTTCCCAGTCATCATCAATGCAGGACAAACGAGAATGCAAATCGAATTTTTCCGTAGCCACCTTGAGTAACTTCTCGTATACGTGTTGGAATGTAATTCGCCTGACAGCAGTTTCAACAAGAGCCAAAACTGCTTGGTTGTTAATAGAAGTTTTCATGAAAATTTGTGGCTCTTCCATGAGCTCCATTTCAAGAGTCCAAGAAGGCGTCTCCGAAACATGTGAACATGCTTCGTCTGCATCAGCGATGGTTTCGCACGAGGTTGGGGTATTGGGAGGAAAACCAAAATTTGGAATATCGCAATCAGGGGAAGGGTGACCAACTGGAAAGACTGATGTCGGCAATTGACAATACGTCTTTACGTGAGCACTTTGCTCTTTAGGAAAAGATTGCTTGCTACACTGCTCCGAAACCAAAACGGGTTAAACAAGAGTCGGTCAGGACATGATCGATTCGTTACTAAACTGTTACTGTCATCATAAACATCACAATGATTATCAAAATTCAAAAACTGACTCGCCTACAGGACCTTGTGGGGCATTCTCCCCAGCTGCTACTACAGCAGAAAAAGCATCATCTGAAGCAAGATGACGGTCATCATGACCAAAAAAATAAAAAACAGGGTCATCTTTCAGACCACTTAAACGAGGCGGCATTGCCGATTGGCCGTTGGCCGAAGTAAACTCAAAACAATTCGGGTCCTGTGGAGAAAAGTTATCAAAAACATGGTCATCCTGACCATC
Organism: Bathynomus jamesi; assembly: GCA_023014485.1. Classification (NCBI taxonomy): domain Eukaryota; kingdom Metazoa; phylum Arthropoda; class Malacostraca; order Isopoda; family Cirolanidae; genus Bathynomus; species Bathynomus jamesi. The sequence continues at coordinate 1,127,837 of JAJOZX010000637.1, read as the reverse complement.
TAACGCGTCCTCTTTGGGACATGCATGGATATCCGATCCATCTAAACCAAAAACAACATCAGTAACAGAATTCGCGTCCTTTTTGGGACATGCATGGATATCTGATCCATCTAAATCAAAACGAGGTCTTCTCGACCAAAGTTCACTGAATGAACTATGTCAGTTGAATCAATGTCCGAATGACTAAAATTACTGACAATTTGAGGAGCAGTGTCTAAATCATCGTACAAGTCATGGCCATCGGGACCAACATGGTTGTCCTGACCATGGTGAGAATAAATAAATTCTGATTTTCAACATCAGTTGCACAGCAATCATCCAAGTTGTCTGAATTCACATTTAATAAAGATTGGTCACATCCCCATTTACATTACAACAATTATTAACGTAGGTATTACACTTACTTTCAACAAAACTTTCATCATAAAAACTTTCAACGGAAGTTTCATCATAAAGACTTTCAACAAAGTACCTTTATAATTACATAAATCAACAATTTCATTGTTGTCGTTACTGTTTTCAACATTAGCATCACAAACACTGTCACAAGATGCATCACAAAAATCATCATCAGGAGAGGCTGTGAGTTCTAGCCTCGAAGGAAATTCATTTGATGAACAAGCTGGAACCAACGGTTCAGAGACAACTGAGTCAGAGAGAAAGTTGGGTCAGGATTACCCAAATTTTCCAAGGGTGACGTTTCATCGTCACAATAAAGGTTCTGCTCGGGTGCCTCGCACCAGAGAAGGGAATAACGTCTTTTATCCCATTTATCGACGAAGCATCCATCCGAAAAGTCGAAATGGAATCCGTTGGGTCGTAGGGATTCTGGGCCAATAATTAAATCAAAATCGGGACAATATTCTAGCGGAACTAACGAGACACCTATACAGACAAGACAATCACCAATCCACATGGCAAGTTTAGTTTCCGCAAGGACGGGAATAAGGTTACCATCGGAATCCCGAATGTATGAAACGGATGGCGGTCCCTTAAAGAGAGGACACAGCAATTTATCCGCTAAAGACGCAGGAACAATACTGGACGAACATTTCGATCAAAACGACCTAAAAGGGTCTCCTCTGGGCAACGGAGTTTGAAATCGATTTCGAGAATAAAATAATCACTTTCTGGGGATTCCGAATGTACAGAACTCAAAGAGGAAGTGGATTGGGAAGGTGGGTCAGAATAAGGTACACTCAACGCCTTTCTACCCAGACCAGAAGGGTCAACGGAATCACTCCGATTCTCTACCGAAACAACATTATCGGGAGATGCGTTTTCGCGCAACACTGAAGGATGGTTACACGATCATGAGCAAGGGATGAAGGGAAATCCGGAACTGGTGTGCTCGTGTTCTGCTGTTTAAACCTTTAACGTCAACGTCCCATTTGACGGATCCCTGCCTGTCACAGTACTTCGTGATTTCCTGCAGACCTTTATATATATCATACCAAAAACGTTTAAATTCTACCCAAGACCATTGATATATTTGTCCATTGGACCAATCGATAAGAAAGGTACGGACGCGCGCGGCGTCACCGAAATTTGGGTCACAAGTGTCAAAAGGAAAACCGATTTTATCTGCATCTGTAGTCAGACAACCTCTAAACGAATCGTCAATTTTACCGAACCAATCCTTAAAGGAGGGTTCTACAAATCTATTAATTATTAACGCGACCGCGAAAATGAGGGACATCAACTGTACGCTTCAGTACGGAAAAGGGAGTTATAAGATTAACAGAAGTGCATGTCAGGGGGGGTAATGGTTTGGACATCGTTAATCATAACACGTGTCGTTGACACGGAAGTGTGTGTGTAAAACAAAAATAACCATGTAAGAGACGAGCAATAAAAAAAAAAAATGGAACAAAGTCTAAGTATTTTGAATAAAATTGAAAAAAAACGAGATAAACAATGAAACAATTTTTTTCATATAGTTACGAGATAACGTAGAACAAAATGGGCGACTCTGCATTTACTCCGGATGCAGCAATCTACGAGTAATTTTCGAATCTCCCAACGCTGAAGTCTCGTTGGCAAGGGTCGAAATTCGGTCAAAATCACACACTAGAAAAAAGGGTTACAGTATAATAACGATAACATAAATTTTCACTAAAATTAATGAAAAAGGTTTAAATTGAAAAAAATAAAAAAAAAGGAACCTAACCGGGTTCAACTAAATAAAAATGTGAGTTATGGGTATATACATCAGCATTCTGACTGATCGCATTTATGTCCCACAACAAAACCTAAAATGATATTATTTAATATCCTCAAACAAAAAAAAATACAGATAATTTTATACAAAGAATTTAAAAATTCAGATTTATAATCTGTTGGGAAAAATAAATACGTGAATACTGAATTAATGACAACGTCTGATTAGTACTGTATTTCGTATTACTATCGAACAGTTAATTAAAATCAATTGGATCAAATGTAGAATTCGGACCCCAGCCTTTTTTAGTTAGCTTTATAAGGCTAACTAACGAAAATATCATGACCTAACCTAACCAATCGTCAAGGGCGTACAGTTAACCTAACGATTGGTTAGGTTAGGTCGTGATATTTTCGTTAGTTAGCCTTATAAAGCTAACTAAAGAAGGCTGAGGTCCGAATTCTACATTTGATCCAATCAATTAATTAAAAAAAATGATTGTATTAAATCCACTTCACTGTTTCACACTAAAAAGGGAAAAAATAAGTGAATTAAAATTGCTAAAATTAAAGAAAATGATAATTAAGAACACGATTTAAACGTAGTAATTTTTAACACTAACGATTAAAATAAAACTCATCACAAACGGAGAGTGAGGGGTTCAGCAGGCTGGTTGGTGCCTCCGAGTCTCCACGAAACTTTGAAGGTCAGCCTCACTCAGCTCTGAGGTGGGTGTGCCGCTCGCCTAGCAGACGAGAGGGAGGGGTGACGTCATCTGATCGCCACGACGGAGCATACAAACGTTGAAGGAAGATTGTAGACAGGAAGATGGTCGCACGGTTGATCGGTGAAAAATACGAACAATAATTCAAAAGTTGATTGAAAAGAAGGTCAAGGGAAATTTTTGTAGTAAATATTTGAGGTTGATTGGAGAGAGAATTTCAAGGAAGGAATTTCCAAGTAACAAAAGTTGATTGAAGGTCAACGATGAGTTGAATTAAATTGAGGTTGCAGATGGTGGGGTTGGAGTCCAAGTTGAAGAGGTTGCGGTCGACGTCGAACGAATGAATCCATGAAGTGTTTCAAAAATTGTTCAAAGTAGGGACATCCATTGATAGACGACGGTTTGTTTCGGTGGGGGACTGAAACAGTCTCGGTGTTGGAGAACTAAACCGGTCTCGGTGTTGGGAAACTAAAACAGTCTCGGTGTTGGGGAACTAAAACAGTCTCGGTGGGACCTCCAGTGTCGCGCATAGGTTGTGCGAGCCTCTGCCCGCTTGCGACTTTTTAGGGTTAATGCACTTTGGACAATCCAACGAAGGTGGTCCTTGTTGGGTAAGCTCGGCCTTAGCCGAGAGCATCCGAGTACCAATGAACAGTTTCTACTAGGTTTTTTCCCGAAGGGGTGAATGGAAACACTTCACTTCAAAAATTGGAGTTTTAGTTCACTCATAAATTTTTATTCACAAAGTATATACAGAACGAGGCACTGATAACACTGGTCAACACTCATTTTATTGCCAATCATATTAGAGTGATTTTGGAGTAACTTTGTAGTGCTGATTCCGAATATGACATCGGTTTTACTAGATTGGCTCTAATTTATGAGATAATTGGTACCCCATTGAAACACGTAAAAATGCAAAAAATTTAATGTTCAGGCGGAGCCTACTTACAAATCGCATTGAAATTGTCTCAAATCATACAAAAGTAAACACATGAAATACATAATGGCATTTTATTCGGTCTCACCATCTAGAATGTTCCGGTAGTTTCCCATATGCACGCGTTATGGTTACGTTTCCTATTAATTGAGGGTATTCATTATCTCAAGAACTAGAGCCAAATCGGAAAAACTACTTTCATTTTGGAATTCAGCAACCCCAAAATACCCTAAATTCGTACGAATTTCCTTGGCAATGAAAAAAATTTTTTTTTTTGTTGACCTGTGTAATTAATCAGAAGTTTACAGGGGAGAGGTTTTACCTCTTACAACAACAGCTCAAGCAGGAATTTACAGGGGTAGAGGTTCGACCCCGTTTGACAATAGTTAAGGTAGGAATTGAAAGCGAGGAGGCTTGTCCTCCTCGAGTAAGAGTTACGGCAGGAATTTAAAATGAGGAGGCTTGGCCTCCTTGGTCTAAGCCTCAGGCAGGAATCTAGAGTGGGAGAGGTGCAACCTCTGGTATCAAGGGGCCAGGCAGGAATTTAAGGCGAGGGGGGCTCGGCCTCCTCGGGTAAAGGCTCAGGGAGGTGCAACCTCTGGTAACAAGGGCTCAGGCATGAATTTAAGATGAGAGAGGAGCCACCTCTGGTAACAACGGCTCAGGCAGGAATTTAAGGCGAGGGGGGCTCGGCCTCCTCAAGTAAAGGCTCAGGCAGGAATTTAAGAGGAGAGAGGAGCCACCTCTGGTAACAACGGCTCAGGCAGGAATGATTTAATTTACAATACAAGAAATAAATAAGCCTCAGTTTTGGGGGAATGCAGTCGAAGGTTAAGCTCCCACTTTAGCTGGAGAGCTACAGAATTCTGATGTTAAGCATAATTTAAGCAAAAAGTTAACAAAAAAATTACTAATTTTTGTAAGGTATACACTTTTGGGTGGCGACATAATGTCGGGGGCCGACATGTACCGAGTACATTCAGTACATAAATTACATTATATTACATACATTAATTACCGTTAATTACAATTTTAGCAATTTGTTAATTGACATATCTAATACTGAAGTAATCTGAATAGGTAACACAATTTAAATAATGAAGGAGAGTTCTCCGTTGTTTTATAATTTAAAGGGGATTAACAACAATGTTATATATATATATTTATAGTTAACAGTGATTACGCCAAATTATGTCAAATATTATTAGAAGAATGGTTGGTTATTATAGTTTGAAAGTCTAATTAGCCAGCGATGAGGAAAGCGGAGAAAAAATACGGTGTACTTTTCATTTGAAAGTACACGGACATTAATGATAACGTAAGACATAAGTAACGGAATTTGAATGACAATTAGGTAGAAGTAGTAAGTACAGGTAATGAGAACGTGGATAACTATGTGCCTAAGTAGATAATAACCAGTAGCCTGGCAGGGAACAATATGGTATATTATAATAATATGACATCACATCTTAACGTTATAAATTGGTAGCAGAGGCAAGAGAGAAGAGTTCG
>JAJOZX010000637.1:1055000-1107500 GCA_023014485.1 Bathynomus jamesi | reverse complement strand
TTGTGTAGAATTTATCAAAATTAAATGACAAAAAAGAATAAACAACTGAAATTTAGGGTATGTGCGGTCCTACGGGTAAATTTCCCGACCGGACAGAGCAAGATAAATTAGGTACATGATCGATAATTATTACACTATTTCTGTCACCATACAATCACAATAATTATAAAAACTCGTTAAAAACATTTGTAAAAACGGTTTTTTGGTTGCAAACAATAAAATATGTCATTTTACTTATATATTTATATACGCAATAATGGCATGAAAAGAAAAGACAAATCGGTGAATTCCTTCTTACAAAAAAAAGGTTAACTAAAGACGAAAACCGGTCAATTCAGGTTGAATTTAATTCTCTTTTACAAGAAAAAAAAAAAAGGTTGAATTAAATTCTTAAATTACATTTTCTTAAATTAAATTCTCTTAAACTACAAAGAAAAAGTTGAATTCAATTGGACTGCATTGAAATGACTTGGGGACTTAAAAACTGACTTCGAATAAAAACTGACTTCGAATAAAAATTGACTTCGAATAAAAACTGACTTCGAATAGAAACTGACTTCGAATAAAAACTGACTTCGATAAAAACTGACTTCGAATAAAAACTGACTTCGAATAAAAAACTGACTTCAGTAATCTCTGGGGCGGTTGTCCCTCTTGGATGCAACCTTCCAACTTGAAATTAACTAAAAATGGAAAATGACTGCACTTGATCTCTATCAAGTGGAGACTATTAACCTCTGGGGTTGGTTGTCCCTCTTGGTGCAACCGACTTACTTGAAATGCAATCAAGTATCTCTATAAACGATAAACTCTCTAACTGAAATTAACTGAAAACGGAAAATTACTGCACTTGATCTCCATCAAGTGGAGACTATTAACCTCTGGGTTTGGTTCCCTCTTGGTGCAACCGACTTACTTGAAATGCAATCAAGTATCTCTATAAACGATAAACTCTCTGTAAACTCTCTCTTTCTTAATTTGCAAGTCAATTCAATTCAATAATTTGAAAAAATTGTAAACAAAAATAAAAAATGTAAACAATATTTCACTCTAATGTACGCAAGGTACTGTACTATTATGTTTGGTACATAAAATAAAATTATTCTATACTGAATATAATAGTGAAAATAACTGAAATTAACTCTCTGAAATGAACTCTCTCTGAAATGAACTCTCTCTGAAATGAACTCTCTCTGAAATGAACTCTCTTTGAAATTAACTCTCTCTGAAATTAATTCTCTTACATTTAACTTCTCTACTTTTAACTTCTGTTACTTTTAACTTCTGTGAAAATTACTGTTTCACTAAAAAAAATGTATCACTGGTGTCTGAAATGTTCACTGTGTTTCTTGTAAATTCTGGCTTGATACTTATTATTAACTGTTAATAATACTGACTTTTCAAATGTTTACAAATTACTTTAAAAAAAAAAAAAAAACTCTGTACTTAACAAAATTTCTACGGCGAAATCCTTAGAGACGTGTCCTGAAGACGTGTCTTGCTGGCTATTTCTTCTTGGATGAAAACTAGGCGTGGAGAACTTGGAGTCGTGACACACCGGTTCAAGGGTGGATGTTACGAACTAGAAGTCGTGACATGCCGGTCAAATGGTGGGTCGCCACTTGTTAAACTCTTGGCTACAGACTCGCCAGACTGTTATGCCAATATCTTCTATGGTGCTTGGGTTGTCTCTTTCTTATCCTGGGCAAAGGGTCGCCAGTTTTTAAAATCCTCTCTTAAAATATTCTTCTAATCTTGGTAGTAGGGTCCGCCAAATGTTTATCCTGGCTATAGGGTCGCCACTCTGTTATACCCCTCCTCTTCTATGTCCCTATGGGTTTGTCTCGTAGTCTATGGGCGTTCTTGTTTGGAGGCAGCAACGGATATTTCTTCTATAACATTCTAATTCTTTTCTCTCGCTTTAGGGTCGACAGTTATTAATTCTTCTCTTGCTATAATACTCTGATACTTTCTCTGATACTAAAATTACCGACTTTTCTTTTATAACTTATCGACTTTACTGACTAAGTTCTTCTGAAGATAGCCCAACTCGAGGGGGAAAATAAAAAGTTTCTCTTACTGTAATTTACTTCTTACAAATTTCCAGGTAGTGGTCTGAATTTTACAGGGGTAGAGGTTCGACCTCTTTCGACCATGGCTCAGGCCGGAATCTAAAAAGTTAAGGCGGCAAGGGGCCTCTGCCCCCTCCCCGCAGCGAGGCTGCTAACAAGGGAGTCTCGTAGCAGTGACCAAAGCAGAGTCCCGTAATGAAGTGTAGTTCATTTACAAATACATGTATAATATAAGCCTAAATGTTGGGGAAGGCAGTTGAAGGTTAAGTTTCCCCCTTTTAAACACATGATCAATGTTTGAAAGATTCCAAATAAAAATAAAAAAAATAAAAAAAATAATCGTATTTTTTTGCCGAGTCTTCATTTCTGAAGGCGATATCATTTCATAGTAGTACATAAGTACATTTAAGTACACGACTGAGTACATATTCGTTTGGGTTTATTACAATTATGATTGCAATTATGGATTACTTCACATTCGCTTATGATTGTCCATTAGAGTTCTATTAAAGTACATTCTTACATTATATATTAAGTCATTACATTCAATTACAGTTTCATTGAAGTACATTACGTCGTTTACCATTCTTACAGTGTTTTTTATATATTATATATATGGTTATAATATATGGTTATAACATATGGTTATAATATATGGTTATAATATATGGTTATAATATATGGTTATAATATATAGTTATTAGTACAACACAAGTACATGAGCAAATACAAGATAATGTATATACAACATAATATGTTATAAATTTGAATCAGTGCGAGAGGAGATATTTATCTAAGAAGCGTTCGATTTTGCAGTGATTAGCGAATTCGATCACTTACCTAAGCAGTTATGAATATCTTGTGAGGGGTGAACGCACTTAAAGAAAAAAAAAAAAAAATACATGTGGACGTATTTTACATGTACGTAACATAATAGGTTGTGTGCGTAATATAGACACGCGTAAAATATGGACTGATAGGTTGATAGGCTAGGCATCAGTAGACAATAGGTAGGACACAATATAAATAATGATGTATAGAGAATGAAGTTTTTACTATTAAAGAATTTACCATATATTGAACATGAAAGATATCCACATACCAAATGGATGATTCAGTATTGGCGGTATGGAAACGTGAAGAGAATTAAGTTACTTTATGACGTCATAGTCATTGAATTTGTACGTATAGTACAAATCATTATTAGGAAGATTTACAAGAACGAATTAGAGACAAAGAGTGGGTATTAATGACTAAGAAGTACAACTACGGGTTCCAATCCTGTTATATGCAATGTGTATGCATAATCTAGGGTCGAGGGTGAGATGCCAGACAATCATAATTAATTATAATAACTTCTATAACAAATGGAAAATGGATACGACTAAACCATAGAAATGGTAGATCGTAGGGTTGTGACACAAACAAAAAGAGGAAGTTACAAGTAAAATTATTATCCAAATTCGCGTTAAGCGATTTTGGTTCTTATGTAAAAATGAATATTGATTATTCATTGTTCATTTTTACATTGCTCTCCCCTTTAAAAATGATATTTATACAATAATATAATAGGGTACAGTTCATACAATACAATACAATTGAGAAAATAACATCCTATCTAATTCAAGTTAGATGACGAATTTTTCTTTACATTACAAATTTTATACAGAACAAGTGAGTCCCGGTGGTTGGGTACAATGCGGAGTAATCAAATTTTTAACATGACACTCGCTTAGAGGGCTATTAGAAAATATAAAAATTCAAAGATTAAAACTTTAATTTTATGCAAACAGAATAAAAGGATTAATACGTTAATTTAGACAAACAATTAAGTTAGACAAAGAATGATATTGTTAAATTTAAAAAAAAATTTAGTTTTCTGTGGGGAAAATTACATACATAATGAATAGTAGGTAAAAGGGAAAAATATAAATTATTTTCCAAAGTTACCCTCATCGTACAGTCTATAACTAATTTTATTGACTATTGTAGGTAAAAAAACGAATTACGTAATGGATAATGTATAGTCCTGTGGTCTAGTGTGTATTGGTGTGTATTAGATACAAAGTGTGTAACTTATAATTTTGAGGGACAGATTAGCTGAGAGGATTTTTAAATTAACTGAAATGCCTGAGCAAAAATTTATATATAGTAAGCAAAAATGCTTAAGACTATATAAATAGCATAGTTAGCACTTAAACGCAATGAAATAGTTTATTGTGATATCCAATGATTTTAGCATAAGGTTTGTATATATATAGTATATATAGTGTGCATACGTGTGTGTAAACGTTTAAGGGTTATTATTATTATTATTATTATTATTATAAAATCCTTCAAGTTCAAGGTAGTATTTAAGTATTTAATTAAATCAGTTACACGTACTAAGGTAATAAACAAAACGCACTTAGAGGACCTTACAATTAATGAAAGTAAATCTAGCGGTATTAAAAATTAAATTTTGAAGATGGAATTAAATTCGACTAGTAACATTCCTAGCTATACATGAACTATATAACCATTAACATTAACCAGAAGTATCCCTACGATAATTGAATTAAGAAAATTAAGAATACAAATTAACAATAGAAATCAATTTATGCATTTTAATGAGCTAAACATAATTTTATAATATTCTTAAAAAAAAGTAAATCGAACCTTAGATGAGTTTCGGCCAAGAATAAAAAAGTTATTGAAATGGAAGGAAAGCATTTGGAACAATCTTTTCTTTTAATAATTTCAGGTAAATTTTACATGAAAAATTATTTTTATATACTAAAAAAAATATTAAAAAGGTTTAATAATTTTTGCATGTTAAGTAGAAAAATTATACTCTTTCGTTAAATGTTGGTAGAATTTGAATTATTTGATATTTTTGTCTGAAAACTTGTTTGCATATGATAAATACATATGTTTTATTGTGTAGAAGTTTTATCAAAATTAAATGACAAAAAAGAATAAACAACTGAAATTTAGGGTATGTGCGGTCCTACGGGTAAATTTCCCGACCGGACAGAGCAAGATAAATTAGGTACATGATCGATTAATTATTACACTATTTCTGTCACCATATAATCACAATAATTATAAAACTCGTTAAAAACATTTGTAAAAACGGTTTTGGTTGCAAACAATAAAATATGTCATTTTACTTATATATTTATATACGCAATAATGGCATGAAAAGAAAAGACAAATCGGTGAATTTCCTTCTTACAAAAAAAAGGTTAACTAAAGACGAAAACCGGTCAATTCAGGTTGAATTTAATTCTCTTTTACAAGAAAAAAAAAAAAAGGTTGAATTAAATTCTTAAATTACATTTTCTTAAATTAAATTCTCTTAAACTACAAAGAAAAAGTTGAATTCAATTGACTGCATTGAAATGACTTGGGACTTAAAAACTGACTTCGAATAAAAACTGACTTCGAATAAAAATTGACTTCGAATAAAAACTGACTTCGAATAGAAACTGACTTCGAATAAAACTGACTTCGAATAAAAACTGACTTCGAATAAAAACTGACTTCGAATAAAAACTGACTTCAGTAATCTCTGGGGCGGTTGTCCCTCTTGGATGCAACCTTCAACTTGAAATTAACTAAAAATGGAAAATGACTGCACTTGATCTCTATCAAGTGGAGACTATTAACCTCTGGGGTTTGGTTGTCCCTCTTGGTGCAACCGACTTACTTGAAATGCAATCAAGTATCTCTATAAACGATAAACTCTCTAACTGAAATTAACTGAAAACGGAAAATTACTGCACTTGATCTCCATCAAGTGGAGACTATTAACCTCTGGGGTTTGGTTCCCTCTTGGTGCAACCGACTTACTTGAAATGCAATCAAGTATCTCTATAAACGATAAACTCTCTGTAAACTCTCTCTTTCTTAATTTGCAAGTCAATTCAATTCAATAATTTGAAAAAATTGTAAACAAAAAAAAATGTAAACAATATTTCACTCTAATGTACGCAAGGTACTGTACTATTATGTTTGGTACATAAAATAAAATTATTCTATACTGAATATAATAGTGAAAATAACTGAAATTAACTCTCTGAAATGAACTCTCTCTGAAATGAACTCTCTCTGAAATGAACTCTCTCTGAAATGAACTCTCTTTGAAATTAACTCTCTCTGAAATTAATCTCTTACATTTAACTTCTCTTACTTTTAACTTCTGTTACTTTTAACTTCTGTGAAAATTACTGTTTCACTAAAAAAAAATGTATCACTGGTGTCTGAAATGTTCACTGTGTTTCTTGTAAATTCTGGCTTGATATTATTATTAACTGTTAATAATACTGACTTTTCAAATGTTTACAAATTACTTTAAAAAAAAAAAAAAAAACTCTGTACTTAACAAAATTTCTACGGCGAAATCCTTAGAGACGTGTCCTGAAGACGTGTCTTGCTGGCTATTTCTTCTTGGATGAAAACTAGGCGTGGAGAACTTGGAGTCGTGACACACCGGTTCAAGGGTGGATGTTACGAACTAGAAGTCGTGACATGCCGGTCAAATGGTGGGTCGCCACTTGTTAAACTCTTGGCTACAGACTCGCCAGACTGTTATGCCAATATCTTCTATGGTGCTTGGGTTGTCTCTTTCTTATCCTGGGCAAAGGGTCGCCAGTTTTTAAAATCCTCTTCTTAAAATATTCTTCTAATCTTGGTAGTAGGGTCGCCAAATGTTTATCCTGGCTATAGGGTCGCCACTCTGTTATACCCCTCCTCTTCTATGTCCCTATGGGTTGTCTCGTAGTCTATGGGCGTTCTTGTTTGGAGGCAGCAACGGATATTTCTTCTATAACATTCTAATTCTTTTCTCTCGCTTTAGGGTCGACAGTTATTAATTCTTCTCTTGCTATAATACTCTGATACTTTCTCTGATACTAAAATTACCGACTTTTCTTTTATAACTTATCGACTTTACTGACTAAGTTCTTCTGAAGATAGCCCAACTCGAGGGGGAAAATAAAAAGTTTCTCTTACTGTAATTTACTTCTTACAAATTTCCAGGTAGTGGTCTGAATTTTACAGGGGTAGAGGTTCGACCTCTTTCGACCATGGCTCAGGCCGGAATCTAAAAAGTTAAGGCGGCAAGGGGCCTCTGCCCCCTCCCCGCAGCGAGGCTGCTAACAAGGGAGTCTCGTAGCAGTGACCAAAGCAGAGTCCCGTAATGAAGTGTAGTTCATTTACAAATACATGTATAATATAAGCCTAAATGTTGGGGAAGGCAGTTGAAGGTTAAGTTTCCCCCTTTTAAACACATGATCAGATGTTTGAAAGATTCCAAATAAAAATAAAAAAAATAAAAAAAATAATCGTATTTTTTTGCCGAGTCTTCATTTCTGAAGGCGATATCATTTCATAGTAGTACATAAGTACATTTAAGTACACGACTGAGTACATATTCGTTTGGGTTTATTACAATTATGATTGCAATTATGGATTACTTCACATTCGCTTATGATTGTCCATTAGAGTTCTATTAAAGTACATTCTTACATTATATATTAAGTCATTACATTCAATTACAGTTTCATTGAAGTACATTACGTCGTTTACCATTCTTACAGTGTTTTTTATATATTTATATATGGTTATAATATATGGTTATAACATATGGTTATAATATATGGTTATAATATATGGTTATAATATATGGTTATAATATATAGTTATTAGTACAACACAAGTACATGAGCAAATACAAGATAATGTAATACAACATAATATGTTATAAATTTGAATCAGTGCGAGAGGAGATATTTATCTAAGAAGCGTTCGATTTTGCAGTGATTAGCGAATTCGATCACTTACCTAAGCAGTTATGAATATCTTGTGAGGGGTGAACGCACTTAAAGAAAAAAAAAAAAAATACATGTGGACGTATTTTACATGTACGTAACATAATAGGTTGTGTGCGTAATATAGACACGCGTAAAATATGGACTGATAGGTTGATAGGCTAGGCATCAGTAGACAATAGGTAGGACACAATATAAATAATGATGTATAGAGAATGAAGTTTTTACTATTAAAGAATTTACCATATATTGAACATGAAAGATATCCACATACCAAATGGATGATTCAGTATTGGCGGTATGGAAACGTGAAGAGAATTAAGTTACTTTATGACGTCATAGTCATTGAATTTGTACGTATAGTACAAATCATTATTAGGAAGATTTACAAGAACGAATTAGAGACAAAGAGTGGGTATTAATGACTAAGAAGTACAACTACGGGTTCCAATCCTGTTATATGCAATGTGTATGCATAATCTAGGGTCGAGGGTGAGATGCCAGACAATCATAATTAATTATAAAACTTCTATAACAAATGGAAAATGGATACGACTAAACCATAGAAATGGTAGATCGTAGGGTTGTGACACAAACAAAAAGAGGAAGTTACAAGTAAAATTATTATCCAAATTCGCGTTAAGCGATTTTGGTTCTTATGTAAAAATGAATATTGATTATTCATTGTTCATTTTTACATTGCTCTCCCCTTTAAAAATGATATTTATACAATAATATAATAGGGTACAGTTCATACAATACAATACAATTGAGAAAATAACATCCTATCTAATTCAAGTTAGATGACGAATTTTTCTTTACATTACAAATTTTATACAGAACAAGTGAGTCCCGGTGGTTGGGTACAATGCGGAGTAATCAAATTTTTAACATGACACTCGCTTAGAGGGCTATTAGAAAATATAAAAATTCAAAGATTAAAACTTTAATTTTATGCAAACAGAAAAAAGGATTAATACGTTAATTTAGACAAACAATTAAGTTAGACAAAGAATGATATTGTTAAATTTAAAAAAAAAATTTAGTTTTCTGTGGGGAAAATTACATACATAATGAATAGTAGGTAAAAGGGAAAAATATAAATTATTTTCCAAAGTTACCCTCATCGTACAGTCTATAACTAATTTTATTGACTATTGTAGGTAAAAAAACGAATTACGTAATGGATAATGTATAGTCCTGTGGTCTAGTGTGTATTGGTGTGTATTAGATACAAAGTGTGTAACTTATAATTTTGAGGGACAGATTAGCTGAGAGGATTTTTAAATTAACTGAAATGCCTGAGCAAAAATTTATATATAGTAAGCAAAAATGCTTAAGACTATATAAATAGCATAGTTAGCACTTAAACGCAATGAAATAGTTTATTGTGATATCCAATGATTTTAGCATAAGGTTTGTATATATATAGTATATATAGTGTGCATACGTGTGTGTGTAAACGTTTAAGGGTTATTATTATTATTATTATTATTATTATAAAATCCTTCAAGTTCAAGGTAGTATTTAAGTATTTAATTAAATCAGTTACACGTACTAAGGTAATAAACAAAACGCACTTAGAGGACCTTACAATTAATGAAAGTAAATCTAGCGGTATTAAAAATTAAATTTTGAAGATGGAATTAAATTCGACTAGTAACATTCCTAGCTATACATGAACTATATAACCATTAACATTAACCAGAAGTATCCCTACGATAATTGAATTAAGAAAATTAAGAATACAAATTAACAATAGAAATCAATTTATGCATTTTAATGAGCTAAACATAATTTTATAATATTCTTAAAAATAAAAGTAAATCGAACCTTAGATGAGTTTCGGCCAAGAATAAAAAAGTTATTGAAATGGAAGGAAAGCATTTGGAACAATCTTTTCTTTTAATAATTTCAGGTAAATTTTACATGAAAAATTATTTTTATATACTAAAAAAAATATTAAAAAGGTTTAATAATTTTTGCATGTTAAGTAGAAAAATTATATCTTTCGTTAAATGTTGGTAGAATTTGAATTATTTGATATTTTTGTCTGAAAACTTGTTTGCATATGATAAATACATATGTTTTATTGTGTAGAAGTTTTATCAAAATTAAATGACAAAAAAGAATAAACAACTGAAATTTAGGGTATGTGCGGTCCTACGGGTAAATTTCCGACCGGACAGAGCAAGATAAATTAGGTACATGATCGATTAATTATTACACTATTTCTGTCACCATATAATCACAATAATTATAAAACTCGTTAAAAACATTTGTAAAAACGGTTTTGGTTGCAAACAATAAAATATGTCATTTTACTTATATATTTATATACGCAATAATGGCATGAAAAGAAAAGACAAATCGGTGAATTTCCTTCTTACAAAAAAAAGGTTAACTAAAGACGAAAACCGGTCAATTCAGGTTGAATTTAATTCTCTTTTACAAGAAAAAAAAAAAAAAGGTTGAATTAAATTCTTAAATTACATTTTCTTAAATTAAATTCTCTTAAACTACAAAGAAAAAGTTGAATTCAATTGACTGCATTGAAATGACTTGGGACTTAAAACTGACTTCGAATAAAAACTGACTTCGAATAAAAATTGACTTCGAATAAAAACTGACTTCGAATAGAAACTGACTTCGAATAAAAACTGACTTCGAATAAAAACTGACTTCGAATAAAAACTGACTTCGAGAAAAAAACTGACTTCAGTAATCTTGGGGCGGTTGTCCCTCTTGGATGCAACCTTCCAACTTGAAATTAACTAAAAATGGAAAATGACTGCACTTGATCTCTATCAAGTGGAGACTATTAACCTCTGGGGTTTGGTTGTCCCTCTTGGTGCAACCGACTTACTTGAAATGCAATCAAGTATCTCTATAAACGATAAACTCTCTAACTGAAATTAACTGAAAACGGAAAATTACTGCACTTGATCTCCATCAAGTGGAGACTATTAACCTCTGGGGTTTGGTTCCCTCTTGGTGCAACCGACTTACTTGAAATGCAATCAAGTATCTCTATAAACGATAAACTCTCTGTAAACTCTCTCTTTCTTAATTTGCAAGTCAATTCAATTCAATAATTTGAAAAAATTGTAAACAAAAATAAAAAATGTAAACAATATTTCACTCTAATGTACGCAAGGTACTGTACTATTAGGTTTGGTACATAAAATAAAATTATTCTATACTGAAATAATAGTGAAAATAACTGAAATTAACTCTCTGAAATGAACTCTCTCTGAAATGAACTCTCTCTGAAATGAACTCTCTTGAAATGAACTCTCTTTGAAATTAACTCTCTCTGAAATTAATTCTCTTACATTTAACTCTATTACTTTTAACTTTGTTACTTTTAACTTCTGTGAAAATTACTGTTTCACTAAAAAAAATGTATCACTGGTGTCTGAAATGTTCACTGTGTTTCTTGTAAATTCTGGCTTGATACTATTATTAACTGTTAATAATACTGACTTTTCAAATGTTTACAAATTACTTTAAAAAAAAAAAAAAAAAACTCTGTACTTAACAAAATTTCTACGGCGAAATCCTTAGAGACGTGTCCTGAAGACGTGTCTTGCTGGCTATTTCTTCTTGGATGAAAAACTAGGCGTGGAGAACTGGAGTCGTGACACACCGGTTCAAGGGTGGATGTTACGAACTAGAAGTCGTGACATGCCGGTCAAATGGTGGGTCGCCACTTGTTAAACTCTTGGCTACAGACTCGCCAGACTGTTATGCCAATATCTTCTATGGTGCTTGGGTTGTCTCTTTCTTATCCTGGGCAAAGGGTCGCCAGTTTTTAAAATCCTCTTCTTAAAATATTCTTCTAATCTTGGTAGTAGGGTCGCCAAATGTTTATCCTGGCTATAGGGTCGCCACTCTGTTATACCCCTCCTCTTCTATGTCCCTATGGGTTGTCTCGTAGTCTATGGGCGTTCTTGTTTGGAGGCAGCAACGGATATTTCTTCTATAACATTCTAATTCTTTTCTCTCGCTTAGGGTCGACAGTTATTAATTCTTCTCTTGCTATAATACTTGATACTTTCTCTGATACTAAAATTACGACTTTTCTTTTATAACTTATCGACTTTACTGACTAAGTTCTTCTGAAGATAGCCCAACTCGAGGGGGAAAATAAAAAGTTTCTCTTACTGTAATTTACTTCTTACAAATTTCCAGGTAGTGGTCTGAATTTTACAGGGGTAGAGGTTCGACCTCTTTCGACCATGGCTCAGGCCGGAATCTAAAAAGTTAAGGCGGCAAGGGGCCTCTGCCCCCTCCCCGCAGCGAGGCTGCTAACAAGGGAGTCTCGTAGCAGTGACCAAAGCAGAGTCCCGTAATGAAGTGTAGTTCATTTTACAAATACATGTATAATATAAGCCTAAATGTTGGGGAAGGCAGTTGAAGGTTAAGTTTCCCCCTTTTAAACACATGATCAGATGTTTGAAAGATTCCAAATAAAAATAAAAAAAAAAAAAAAACTAATCGTATTTTTTTGCCGAGTCTTCATTTCTGAAGGCGATATCATTTCATAGTAGTACATAAGTACATTTAAGTACACGACTGAGTACATATTCGTTTGGGTTTATTACAATTATGATTGCAATTATGGATTACTTCACATTCGCTTATGATTGTCCATTAGAGTTCTATTAAAGTACATTCTTACATTATATATAAGTCATTACATTCAATTACAGTTTCATTGAAGTACATTACGTCGTTTACCATTCTTACAGTGTTTTTTATATATTTATATATGGTTATAATATATGGTTATAACATATGGTTATAATATATGGTTATAATATATGGTTATAATATATGGTTATAATATATAGTTATTAGTACAACACAAGTACATGAGCAAATACAAGATAATGTATATACAACATAATATGTTATAAATTTGAATCAGTGCGAGAGGAGATATTTATCTAAGAAGCGTTCGATTTTGCAGTGATTAGCGAATTCGATCACTTACCTAAGCAGTTATGAATATCTTGTGAGGGGTGAACGCACTTAAAAGAAAAAAAAAAAAAATACATGTGGACGTATTTTACATGTACGTAACATAATAGGTTGTGTGCGTAATATAGACACGCGTAAAATATGGACTGATAGGTTGATAGGCTAGGCATCAGTAGACAATAGGTAGGACACAATATAAATAATGATGTATAGAGAATGAAGTTTTTACTATTAAAGAATTTACCATATATTGAACATGAAAGATATCCACATACCAAATGGATGATTCAGTATTGGCGGTATGGAAACGTGAAGAGAATTAAGTTACTTTATGACGTCATAGTCATTGAATTTGTACGTATAGTACAAATCATTATTAGGAAGATTTACAAGAACGAATTAGAGACAAAGAGTGGGTATTAATGACTAAGAAGTACAACTACGGGTTCCAATCCTGTTATATGCAATGTGTATGCATAATCTAGGGTCGAGGGTGAGATGCCAGACAATCATAATTAATTATAATAACTTCTATAACAAATGGAAAATGGATACGACTAAACCATAGAAATGGTAGATCGTAGGGTTGTGACACAAACAAAAAGAGGAAGTTACAAGTAAAATTATTATCCAAATTCGCGTTAAGCGATTTTGGTTCTTATGTAAAAATGAATATTGATTATTCATTGTTCATTTTTACATTGCTCTCCCCTTTAAAAATGATATTTATACAATAATATAATAGGGTACAGTTCATACAATACAATACAATTGAGAAAATAACATCCTATCTAATTCAAGTTAGATGACGAATTTTTCTTTACATTACAAATTTTATACAGAACAAGTGAGTCCCGGTGGTTGGGTACAATGCGGAGTAATCAAATTTTTAACATGACACTCGCTTAGAGGGCTATTAGAAAATATAAAAATTCAAAGATTAAAACTTTAATTTTATGCAAACAGAATAAAAGGATTAATACGTTAATTTAGACAAACAATTAAGTTAGACAAAGAATGATATTGTTAAATTTAAAAAAAAAATTTAGTTTTCTGTGGGGAAAATTACATACATAATGAATAGTAGGTAAAAGGGAAAAATATAAATTATTTTCCAAAGTTACCCTCATCGTACAGTCTATAACTAATTTTATTGACTATTGTAGGTAAAAAAACGAATTACGTAATGGATAATGTATAGTCCTGTGGTCTAGTGTGTATTGGTGTGTATTAGATACAAAGTGTGTAACTTATAATTTTGAGGGACAGATTAGCTGAGAGGATTTTTAAATTAACTGAAATGCCTGAGCAAAAATTTATATATAGTAAGCAAAAATGCTTAAGACTATATAAATAGCATAGTTAGCACTTAAACGCAATGAAATAGTTTATTGTGATATCCAATGATTTTAGCATAAGGTTTGTATATATATAGTATATATAGTGTGCATACGTGTGTGTGTAAACGTTTAAGGGTTATTATTATTATTATTATTATTATTATAAAATCCTTCAAGTTCAAGGTAGTATTTAAGTATTTAATTAAATCAGTTACACGTACTAAGGTAATAAACAAAACGCACTTAGAGGACCTTACAATTAATGAAAGTAAATCTAGCGGTATTAAAAATTAAATTTTGAAGATGGAATTAAATTCGACTAGTAACATTCCTAGCTATACATGAACTATATAACCATTAACATTAACCAGAAGTATCCCTACGATAATTGAATTAAGAAAATTAAGAATACAAATTAACAATAGAAATCAATTTATGCATTTTAATGAGCTAAACATAATTTTATAATATTCTTAAAAATAAAAGTAAATCGAACCTTAGATGAGTTTCGGCCAAGAATAAAAAAGTTATTGAAATGGAAGGAAAGCATTTGGAACAATCTTTTCTTTTAATAATTTCAGGTAAATTTTACATGAAAAATTATTTTTATATACTAAAAAAAATATTAAAAAGGTTTAATAATTTTTGCATGTTAAGTAGAAAAATTATACTCTTTCGTTAAATGTTGGTAGAATTTGAATTATTTGATATTTTTGTCTGAAAACTTGTTTGCATATGATAAATACATATGTTTTATTGTGTAGAAGTTTTATCAAAATTAAATGACAAAAAAGAATAAACAACTGAAATTTAGGGTATGTGCGGTCCTACGGGTAAATTTCCCGACCGGACAGAGCAAGATAAATTAGGTACATGATCGATTAATTATTACACTATTTCTGTCACCATATAATCACAATAATTATAAAACTCGTTAAAAACATTTGTAAAAACGGTTTTGGTTGCAAACAATAAAATATGTCATTTTACTTATATATTTATATACGCAATAATGGCATGAAAAGAAAAGACAAATCGGTGAATTTCCTTCTTACAAAAAAAAGGTTAACTAAAGACGAAAACCGGTCAATTCAGGTTGAATTTAATTCTCTTTTACAAGAAAAAAAAAAAAGGTTGAATTAAATTCTTAAATTACATTTTCTTAAATTAAATTCTCTTAAACTACAAAGAAAAAGTTGAATTCAATTGACTGCATTGAAATGACTTGGGACTTAAAAACTGACTTCGAATAAAAACTGACTTCGAATAAAAATTGACTTCGAATAAAAACTGACTTCGAATAGAAACTGACTTCGAATAAAAACTGACTTCGAATAAAAACTGACTTCGAATAAAAACTGACTTCGAATAAAAACTGACTTCAGTAATCTCTGGGGCGGTTGTCCCTCTTGGATGCAACCTTCCAACTTGAAATTAACTAAAAATGGAAAATGACTGCACTTGATCTCTATCAAGTGGAGACTATTAACCTCTGGGGTTTGGTTGTCCCTCTTGGTGCAACCGACTTACTTGAAATGCAATCAAGTATCTCTATAAACGATAAACTCTCTAACTGAAATTAACTGAAAACGGAAAATTACTGCACTTGATCTCCATCAAGTGGAGACTATTAACCTCTGGGGTTTGGTTCCCTCTTGGTGCAACCGACTTACTTGAAATGCAATCAAGTATCTCTATAAACGATAAACTCTCTGTAAACTCTCTCTTTCTTAATTTGCAAGTCAATTCAATTCAATAATTTGAAAAAATTGTAAACAAAAATAAAAAATGTAAACAATATTTCACTCTAATGTACGCAAGGTACTGTACTATTATGTTTGGTACATAAAATAAAATTATTCTATACTGAATATAATAGTGAAAATAACTGAAATTAACTCTCTGAAATGAACTCTCTCTGAAATGAACTCTCTCTGAAATGAACTCTCTCTGAAATGAACTCTCTTTGAAATTAACTCTCTCTGAAATTAATTCTCTTACATTTAACTTCTCTTACTTTTAACTTCTGTTACTTTTAACTTCTGTGAAAATTACTGTTTCACTAAAAAAAATGTATCACTGGTGTCTGAAATGTTCACTGTGTTTCTTGTAAATTCTGGCTTGATACTTATTATTAACTGTTAATAATACTGACTTTTCAAATGTTTACAAATTACTTTAAAAAAAAAAAAAAAACTCTGTACTTAACAAAATTTCTACGGCGAAATCCTTAGAGACGTGTCCTGAAGACGTGTCTTGCTGGCTATTTCTTCTTGGATGAAAACTAGGCGTGGAGAACTTGGAGTCGTGACACACCGGTTCAAGGGTGGATGTTACGAACTAGAAGTCGTGACATGCCGGTCAAATGGTGGGTCGCCACTTGTTAAACTCTTGGCTACAGACTCGCCAGACTGTTATGCCAATATCTTCTATGGTGCTTGGGTTGTCTCTTTCTTATCCTGGGCAAAGGGTCGCCAGTTTTTAAAATCCTCTTCTTAAAATATTCTTCTAATCTTGGTAGTAGGGTCGCCAAATGTTTATCCTGGCTATAGGGTCGCCACTCTGTTATACCCCTCCTCTTCTATGTCCCTATGGGTTGTCTCGTAGTCTATGGGCGTTCTTGTTTGGAGGCAGCAACGGATATTTCTTCTATAACATTCTAATTCTTTTCTCTCGCTTTAGGGTCGACAGTTATTAATTCTTCTCTTGCTATAATACTCTGATACTTTCTCTGATACTAAAATTACCGACTTTTCTTTTATAACTTATCGACTTTACTGACTAAGTTCTTCTGAAGATAGCCCAACTCGAGGGGGAAAATAAAAAGTTTCTCTTACTGTAATTTACTTCTTACAAATTTCCAGGTAGTGGTCTGAATTTTACAGGGGTAGAGGTTCGACCTCTTTCGACCATGGCTCAGGCCGGAATCTAAAAAGTTAAGGCGGCAAGGGGCCTCTGCCCCCTCCCCGCAGCGAGGCTGCTAACAAGGGAGTCTCGTAGCAGTGACCAAAGCAGAGTCCCGTAATGAAGTGTAGTTCATTTTACAAATACATGTATAATATAAGCCTAAATGTTGGGGAAGGCAGTTGAAGGTTAAGTTTCCCCCTTTTAAACACATGATCAGATGTTTGAAAGATTCCAAATAAAAATAAAAAAAATAAAAAAACTAATCGTATTTTTTTGCCGAGTCTTCATTTCTGAAGGCGATATCATTTCATAGTAGTACATAAGTACATTTAAGTACACGACTGAGTACATATTCGTTTGGGTTTATTACAATTATGATTGCAATTATGGATTACTTCACATTCGCTTATGATTGTCCATTAGAGTTCTATTAAAGTACATTCTTACATTATATATTAAGTCATTACATTCAATTACAGTTTCATTGAAGTACATTACGTCGTTTACCATTCTTACAGTGTTTTTTATATATTTATATATGGTTATAATATATGGTTATAACATATGGTTATAATATATGGTTATAATATATGGTTATAATATATGGTTATAATATATAGTTATTAGTACAACACAAGTACATGAGCAAATACAAGATAATGTATATACAACATAATATGTTATAAATTTGAATCAGTGCGAGAGGAGATATTTATCTAAGAAGCGTTCGATTTTGCAGTGATTAGCGAATTCGATCACTTACCTAAGCAGTTATGAATATCTTGTGAGGGGTGAACGCACTTAAAAGAAAAAAAAAAAAAATACATGTGGACGTATTTTACATGTACGTAACATAATAGGTTGTGTGCGTAATATAGACACGCGTAAAATATGGACTGATAGGTTGATAGGCTAGGCATCAGTAGACAATAGGTAGGACACAATATAAATAATGATGTATAGAGAATGAAGTTTTTACTATTAAAGAAT
Source organism: Bathynomus jamesi (assembly GCA_023014485.1). NCBI lineage: Eukaryota > Metazoa > Arthropoda > Malacostraca > Isopoda > Cirolanidae > Bathynomus > Bathynomus jamesi. Next base: position 1,089,392 of record JAJOZX010000637.1, on the reverse strand, counting down.
TTACCATATATTGAACATGAAAGATATCCACATACCAAATGGATGATTCAGTATTGGCGGTATGGAAACGTGAAGAGAATTAAGTTACTTTATGACGTCATAGTCATTGAATTTGTACGTATAGTACAAATCATTATTAGGAAGATTTACAAGAACGAATTAGAGACAAAGAGTGGGTATTAATGACTAAGAAGTACAACTACGGGTTCCAATCCTGTTATATGCAATGTGTATGCATAATCTAGGGTCGAGGGTGAGATGCCAGACAATCATAATTAATTATAATAACTTCTATAACAAATGGAAAATGGATACGACTAAACCATAGAAATGGTAGATCGTAGGGTTGTGACACAAACAAAAAGAGGAAGTTACAAGTAAAATTATTATCCAAATTCGCGTTAAGCGATTTTGGTTCTTATGTAAAAATGAATATTGATTATTCATTGTTCATTTTTACATTGCTCTCCCCTTTAAAAATGATATTTATACAATAATATAATAGGGTACAGTTCATACAATACAATACAATTGAGAAAATAACATCCTATCTAATTCAAGTTAGATGACGAATTTTTCTTTACATTACAAATTTTATACAGAACAAGTGAGTCCCGGTGGTTGGGTACAATGCGGAGTAATCAAATTTTTAACATGACACTCGCTTAGAGGGCTATTAGAAAATATAAAAATTCAAAGATTAAAACTTTAATTTTATGCAAACAGAATAAAAGGATTAATACGTTAATTTAGACAAACAATTAAGTTAGACAAAGAATGATATTGTTAAATTTAAAAAAAAAATTTAGTTTTCTGTGGGGAAAATTACATACATAATGAATAGTAGGTAAAAGGGAAAAATATAAATTATTTTCCAAAGTTACCCTCATCGTACAGTCTATAACTAATTTTATTGACTATTGTAGGTAAAAAAACGAATTACGTAATGGATAATGTATAGTCCTGTGGTCTAGTGTGTATTGGTGTGTATTAGATACAAAGTGTGTAACTTATAATTTTGAGGGACAGATTAGCTGAGAGGATTTTTAAATTAACTGAAATGCCTGAGCAAAAATTTATATATAGTAAGCAAAAATGCTTAAGACTATATAAATAGCATAGTTAGCACTTAAACGCAATGAAATAGTTTATTGTGATATCCAATGATTTTAGCATAAGGTTTGTATATATATAGTATATATAGTGTGCATACGTGTGTGTGTAAACGTTTAAGGGTTATTATTATTATTATTATTATTATTATAAAATCCTTCAAGTTCAAGGTAGTATTTAAGTATTTAATTAAATCAGTTACACGTACTAAGGTAATAAACAAAACGCACTTAGAGGACCTTACAATTAATGAAAGTAAATCTAGCGGTATTAAAAATTAAATTTTGAAGATGGAATTAAATTCGACTAGTAACATTCCTAGCTATACATGAACTATATAACCATTAACATTAACCAGAAGTATCCCTACGATAATTGAATTAAGAAAATTAAGAATACAAATTAACAATAGAAATCAATTTATGCATTTTAATGAGCTAAACATAATTTTATAATATTCTTAAAAATAAAAGTAAATCGAACCTTAGATGAGTTTCGGCCAAGAATAAAAAAGTTATTGAAATGGAAGGAAAGCATTTGGAACAATCTTTTCTTTTAATAATTTCAGGTAAATTTTACATGAAAAATTATTTTTATATACTAAAAAAAATATTAAAAAGGTTTAATAATTTTTGCATGTTAAGTAGAAAAATTATACTCTTTCGTTAAATGTTGGTAGAATTTGAATTATTTGATATTTTTGTCTGAAAACTTGTTTGCATATGATAAATACATATGTTTTATTGTGTAGAAGTTTTATCAAAATTAAATGACAAAAAAGAATAAACAACTGAAATTTAGGGTATGTGCGGTCCTACGGGTAAATTTCCCGACCGGACAGAGCAAGATAAATTAGGTACATGATCGATTAATTATTACACTATTTCTGTCACCATATAATCACAATAATTATAAAACTCGTTAAAAACATTTGTAAAAACGGTTTTGGTTGCAAACAATAAAATATGTCATTTTACTTATATATTTATATACGCAATAATGGCATGAAAAGAAAAGACAAATCGGTGAATTTCCTTCTTACAAAAAAAAGGTTAACTAAAGACGAAAACCGGTCAATTCAGGTTGAATTTAATTCTCTTTTACAAGAAAAAAAAAAAAAGGTTGAATTAAATTCTTAAATTACATTTTCTTAAATTAAATTCTCTTAAACTACAAAGAAAAAGTTGAATTCAATTGACTGCATTGAAATGACTTGGGACTTAAAAACTGACTTCGAATAAAAACTGACTTCGAATAAAAATTGACTTCGAATAAAAACTGACTTCGAATAGAAACTGACTTCGAATAAAAACTGACTTCGAATAAAAACTGACTTCGAATAAAAACTGACTTCGAATAAAAACTGACTTCAGTAATCTCTGGGGCGGTTGTCCCTCTTGGATGCAACCTTCCAACTTGAAATTAACTAAAAATGGAAAATGACTGCACTTGATCTCTATCAAGTGGAGACTATTAACCTCTGGGGTTTGGTTGTCCCTCTTGGTGCAACCGACTTACTTGAAATGCAATCAAGTATCTCTATAAACGATAAACTCTCTAACTGAAATTAACTGAAAACGGAAAATTACTGCACTTGATCTCCATCAAGTGGAGACTATTAACCTCTGGGGTTTGGTTCCCTCTTGGTGCAACCGACTTACTTGAAATGCAATCAAGTATCTCTATAAACGATAAACTCTCTGTAAACTCTCTCTTTCTTAATTTGCAAGTCAATTCAATTCAATAATTTGAAAAAATTGTAAACAAAAATAAAAAATGTAAACAATATTTCACTCTAATGTACGCAAGGTACTGTACTATTATGTTTGGTACATAAAATAAAATTATTCTATACTGAATATAATAGTGAAAATAACTGAAATTAACTCTCTGAAATGAACTCTCTCTGAAATGAACTCTCTCTGAAATGAACTCTCTCTGAAATGAACTCTCTTTGAAATTAACTCTCTCTGAAATTAATTCTCTTACATTTAACTTCTCTTACTTTTAACTTCTGTTACTTTTAACTTCTGTGAAAATTACTGTTTCACTAAAAAAAATGTATCACTGGTGTCTGAAATGTTCACTGTGTTTCTTGTAAATTCTGGCTTGATACTTATTATTAACTGTTAATAATACTGACTTTTCAAATGTTTACAAATTACTTTAAAAAAAAAAAAAAACTCTGTACTTAACAAAATTTCTACGGCGAAATCCTTAGAGACGTGTCCTGAAGACGTGTCTTGCTGGCTATTTCTTCTTGGATGAAAACTAGGCGTGGAGAACTTGGAGTCGTGACACACCGGTTCAAGGGTGGATGTTACGAACTAGAAGTCGTGACATGCCGGTCAAATGGTGGGTCGCCACTTGTTAAACTCTTGGCTACAGACTCGCCAGACTGTTATGCCAATATCTTCTATGGTGCTTGGGTTGTCTCTTTCTTATCCTGGGCAAAGGGTCGCCAGTTTTTAAAATCCTCTTCTTAAAATATTCTTCTAATCTTGGTAGTAGGGTCGCCAAATGTTTATCCTGGCTATAGGGTCGCCACTCTGTTATACCCCTCCTCTTCTATGTCCCTATGGGTTGTCTCGTAGTCTATGGGCGTTCTTGTTTGGAGGCAGCAACGGATATTTCTTCTATAACATTCTAATTCTTTTCTCTCGCTTTAGGGTCGACAGTTATTAATTCTTCTCTTGCTATAATACTCTGATACTTTCTCTGATACTAAAATTACCGACTTTTCTTTTATAACTTATCGACTTTACTGACTAAGTTCTTCTGAAGATAGCCCAACTCGAGGGGGAAAATAAAAAGTTTCTCTTACTGTAATTTACTTCTTACAAATTTCCAGGTAGTGGTCTGAATTTTACAGGGGTAGAGGTTCGACCTCTTTCGACCATGGCTCAGGCCGGAATCTAAAAAGTTAAGGCGGCAAGGGGCCTCTGCCCCCTCCCCGCAGCGAGGCTGCTAACAAGGGAGTCTCGTAGCAGTGACCAAAGCAGAGTCCCGTAATGAAGTGTAGTTCATTTTACAAATACATGTATAATATAAGCCTAAATGTTGGGGAAGGCAGTTGAAGGTTAAGTTTCCCCCTTTTAAACACATGATCAGATGTTTGAAAGATTCCAAATAAAAATAAAAAAAATAAAAAAACTAATCGTATTTTTTTGCCGAGTCTTCATTTCTGAAGGCGATATCATTTCATAGTAGTACATAAGTACATTTAAGTACACGACTGAGTACATATTCGTTTGGGTTTATTACAATTATGATTGCAATTATGGATTACTTCACATTCGCTTATGATTGTCCATTAGAGTTCTATTAAAGTACATTCTTACATTATATATTAAGTCATTACATTCAATTACAGTTTCATTGAAGTACATTACGTCGTTTACCATTCTTACAGTGTTTTTTATATATTTATATATGGTTATAATATATGGTTATAACATATGGTTATAATATATGGTTATAATATAGGTTATAATATATGGTTATAATATATAGTTATTAGTACAACACAAGTACATGAGCAAATACAAGATAATGTATATACAACATAATATGTTATAAATTTGAATCAGTGCGAGAGGAGATATTTATCTAAGAAGCGTTCGATTTTGCAGTGATTAGCGAATTCGATCACTTACCTAAGCAGTTATGAATATCTTGTGAGGGGTGAACGCACTTAAAAGAAAAAAAAAAAAAAATACATGTGGACGTATTTTACATGTACGTAACATAATAGGTTGTGTGCGTAATATAGACACGCGTAAAATATGGACTGATAGGTTGATAGGCTAGGCATCAGTAGACAATAGGTAGGACACAATATAAATAATGATGTATAGAGAATGAAGTTTTTACTATTAAAGAATTTACCATATATTGAACATGAAAGATATCCACATACCAAATGGATGATTCAGTATTGGCGGTATGGAAACGTGAAGAGAATTAAGTTACTTTATGACGTCATAGTCATTGAATTTGTACGTATAGTACAAATCATTATTAGGAAGATTTACAAGAACGAATTAGAGACAAAGAGTGGGTATTAATGACTAAGAAGTACAACTACGGGTTCCAATCCTGTTATATGCAATGTGTATGCATAATCTAGGGTCGAGGGTGAGATGCCAGACAATCATAATTAATTATAATAACTTCTATAACAAATGGAAAATGGATACGACTAAACCATAGAAATGGTAGATCGTAGGGTTGTGACACAAACAAAAAGAGGAAGTTACAAGTAAAATTATTATCCAAACTCGCGTTAAGCGATTTTGGTTCTTATGTAAAAATGAATATTGATTATTCATTGTTCATTTTTACATTGCTCTCCCCTTTAAAAATGATATTTATACAATAATATAATAGGGTACAGTTCATACAATACAATACAATTGAGAAAATAACATCCTATCTAATTCAAGTTAGATGACGAATTTTTCTTTACATTACAAATTTTATACAGAACAAGTGAGTCCCGGTGGTTGGGTACAATGCGGAGTAATCAAATTTTTAACATGACACTCGCTTAGAGGGCTATTAGAAAATATAAAAATTCAAAGATTAAAACTTTAATTTTATGCAAACAGAATAAAAGGATTAATACGTTAATTTAGACAAACAATTAAGTTAGACAAAGAATGATATTGTTAAATTTAAAAAAAAAATTTAGTTTTCTGTGGGGAAAATTACATACATAATGAATAGTAGGTAAAAGGGAAAAATATAAATTATTTTCCAAAGTTACCCTCATCGTACAGTCTATAACTAATTTTATTGACTATTGTAGGTAAAAAAACGAATTACGTAATGGATAATGTATAGTCCTGTGGTCTAGTGTGTATTGGTGTGTATTAGATACAAAGTGTGTAACTTATAATTTTGAGGGACAGATTAGCTGAGAGGATTTTTAAATTAACTGAAATGCCTGAGCAAAAATTTATATATAGTAAGCAAAAATGCTTAAGACTATATAAATAGCATAGTTAGCACTTAAACGCAATGAAATAGTTTATTGTGATATCCAATGATTTTAGCATAAGGTTTGTATATATATAGTATATATAGTGTGCATACGTGTGTGTGTAAACGTTTAAGGGTTATTATTATTATTATTATTATTATTATAAAATCCTTCAAGTTCAAGGTAGTATTTAAGTATTTAATTAAATCAGTTACACGTATTAAGGTAATAAACAAAACGCACTTAGAGGACCTTACAATTAATGAAAGTAAATCTAGCGGTATTAAAAATTAAATTTTGAAGATGGAATTAAATTCGACTAGTAACATTCCTAGCTATACATGAACTATATAACCATTAACATTAACCAGAAGTATCCCTACGATAATTGAATTAAGAAAATTAAGAATACAAATTAACAATAGAAATCAATTTATGCATTTTAATGAGCTAAACATAATTTTATAATATTCTTAAAAATAAAAGTAAATCGAACCTTAGATGAGTTTCGGCCAAGAATAAAAAAGTTATTGAAATGGAAGGAAAGCATTTGGAACAATCTTTCTTTTAATAATTTCAGGTAAATTTTACATGAAAAATTATTTTTATATACTAAAAAAAATATTAAAAAGGTTTAATAATTTTTGCATGTTAAGTAGAAAAATTATACTCTTTCGTTAAATGTTGGTAGAATTTGAATTATTTGATATTTTTGTCTGAAAACTTGTTTGCATATGATAAATACATATGTTTTATTGTGTAGAAGTTTTATCAAAATTAAATGACAAAAAAGAATAAACAACTGAAATTTAGGGTATGTGCGGTCCTACGGGTAAATTTCCCGACCGGACAGAGCAAGATAAATTAGGTACATGATCGATTAATTATTACACTATTTCTGTCACCATATAATCACAATAATTATAAAACTCGTTAAAAACATTTGTAAAAACGGTTTTGGTTGCAAACAATAAAATATGTCATTTTACTTATATATTTATATACGCAATAATGGCATGAAAAGAAAAGACAAATCGGTGAATTTCCTTCTTACAAAAAAAAGGTTAACTAAAGACGAAAACCGGTCAATTCAGGTTGAATTTAATTCTCTTTTACAAGAAAAAAAAAAAAGGTTGAATTAAATTCTTAAATTACATTTTCTTAAATTAAATTCTCTTAAACTACAAAGAAAAAGTTGAATTCAATTGACTGCATTGAAATGACTTGGGACTTAAAAACTGACTTCGAATAAAAACTGACTTCGAATAAAAATTGACTTCGAATAAAAACTGACTTCGAATAGAAACTGACTTCGAATAAAAAACTGACTTCGAATAAAAAACTGACTTCGAATAAAAACTGACTTCGAATAAAAACTGACTTCAGTAATCTCTGGGGCGGTTGTCCCTCTTGGATGCAACCTTCCAACTTGAAATTAACTAAAAATGGAAAATGACTGCACTTGATCTCTATCAAGTGGAGACTATTAACCTCTGGGGTTTGGTTGTCCCTCTTGGTGCAACCGACTTACTTGAAATGCAATCAAGTATCTCTATAAACGATAAACTCTCTAACTGAAATTAACTGAAAACGGAAAATTACTGCACTTGATCTCCATCAAGTGGAGACTATTAACCTCTGGGGTTTGGTTCCCTCTTGGTGCAACCGACTTACTTGAAATGCAATCAAGTATCTCTATAAACGATAAACTCTCTGTAAACTCTCTCTTTCTTAATTTGCAAGTCAATTCAATTCAATAATTTGAAAAAATTGTAAACAAAAATAAAAAATGTAAACAATATTTCACTCTAATGTACGCAAGGTACTGTACTATTATGTTTGGTACATAAAATAAAATTATTCTATACTGAATATAATAGTGAAAATAACTGAAATAACTCTCTGAAATGAACTCTCTCTGAAATGAACTCTCTCTGAAATGAACTCTCTCTGAAATGAACTCTCTTTGAAATTAACTCTCTCTGAAATTAATTCTCTTACATTTAACTTCTCTTACTTTTAACTTCTGTTACTTTTAACTTCTGTGAAAATTACTGTTTCACTAAAAAAAATGTATCACTGGTGTCTGAAATGTTCACTGTGTTTCTTGTAAATTCTGGCTTGATACTTATTATTAACTGTTAATAATACTGACTTTTCAAATGTTTACAAATTACTTTAAAAAAAAAAAAAAAACTCTGTACTTAACAAAATTTCTACGGCGAAATCCTTAGAGACGTGTCCTGAAGACGTGTCTTGCTGGCTATTTCTTCTTGGATGAAAACTAGGCGTGGAGAACTTGGAGTCGTGACACACCGGTTCAAGGGTGGATGTTACGAACTAGAAGTCGTGACATGCCGGTCAAATGGTGGGTCGCCACTTGTTAAACTCTTGGCTACAGACTCGCCAGACTGTTATGCCAATATCTTCTATGGTGCTTGGGTTGTCTCTTTCTTATCCTGGGCAAAGGGTCGCCAGTTTTTAAAATCCTCTTCTTAAAATATTCTTCTAATCTTGGTAGTAGGGTCGCCAAATGTTTATCCTGGCTATAGGGTCGCCACTCTGTTATACCCCTCCTCTTCTATGTCCCTATGGGTTGTCTCGTAGTCTATGGGCGTTCTTGTTTGGAGGCAGCAACGGATATTCTTCTATAACATTCTAATTCTTTTCTCTCGCTTTAGGGTCGACAGTTATTAATTCTTCTCTTGCTATAATACTCTGATACTTTCTCTGATACTAAAATTACCGACTTTTCTTTTATAACTTATCGACTTTACTGACTAAGTTCTTCTGAAGATAGCCCAACTCGAGGGGGAAAATAAAAAGTTTCTCTTACTGTAATTTACTTCTTACAAATTTCCAGGTAGTGGTCTGAATTTTACAGGGGTAGAGGTTCGACCTCTTTCGACCATGGCTCAGGCCGGAATCTAAAAAGTTAAGGCGGCAAGGGGCCTCTGCCCCCTCCCCGCAGCGAGGCTGCTAACAAGGGAGTCTCGTAGCAGTGACCAAAGCAGAGTCCCGTAATGAAGTGTAGTTCATTTTACAAATACATGTATAATATAAGCCTAAATGTTGGGGAAGGCAGTTGAAGGTTAAGTTTCCCCCTTTTAAACACATGATCAGATGTTTGAAAGATTCCAAATAAAAATAAAAAAAATAAAAAAAATAATCGTATTTTTTTGCCGAGTCTTCATTTCTGAAGGCGATATCATTTCATAGTAGTACATAAGTACATTTAAGTACACGACTGAGTACATATTCGTTTGGGTTTATTACAATTATGATTGCAATTATGGATTACTTCACATTCGCTTATGATTGTCCATTAGAGTTCTATTAAAGTACATTCTTACATTATATATTAAGTCATTACATTCAATTACAGTTTCATTGAAGTACATTACGTCGTTTACCATTCTTACAGTGTTTTTTATATATTATATATTTATAATATATGGTTATAACATATGGTTATAATATATGGTTATAATATATGGTTATAATATATGGTTATAATATATAGTTATTAGTACAACACAAGTACATGAGCAAATACAAGATAATGTATATACAACATAATATGTTATAAATTTGAATCAGTGCGAGAGGAGATATTTATCTAAGAAGCGTTCGATTTTGCAGTGATTAGCGAATCGATCACTTACCTAAGCAGTTATGAATATCTTGTGAGGGGTGAACGCACTTAAAAGAAAAAAAAAAAAAATACATGTGGACGTATTTTACATGTACGTAACATAATAGGTTGTGTGCGTAATATAGACACGCGTAAAATATGGACTGATAGGTTGATAGGCTAGGCATCAGTAGACAATAGGTAGGACACAATATAAATAATGATGTATAGAGAATGAAGTTTTTACTATTAAAGAATTTACCATATATTGAACATGAAAGATATCCACATACAAATGGATGATTCAGTATTGGCGGTATGGAAACGTGAAGAGAATTAAGTTACTTTATGACGTCATAGTCATTGAATTTGTACGTATAGTACAAATCATTATTAGGAAGATTTACAAGAACGAATTAGAGACAAAGAGTGGGTATTAATGACTAAGAAGTACAACTACGGGTTCCAATCCTGTTATATGCAATGTGTATGCATAATCTAGGGTCGAGGGTGAGATGCCAGACAATCATAATTAATTATAATAACTTCTATAACAAATGGAAAATGGATACGACTAAACCATAGAAATGGTAGATCGTAGGGTTGTGACACAAACAAAAAGAGGAAGTTACAAGTAAAATTATTATCCAAATTCGCGTTAAGCGATTTTGGTTCTTATGTAAAAATGAATATTGATTATTCATTGTTCATTTTTACATTGCTCTCCCCTTTAAAAATGATATTTATACAATAATATAATAGGGTACAGTTCATACAATACAATACAATTGAGAAAATAACATCCTATCTAATTCAAGTTAGATGACGAATTTTTCTTTACATTACAAATTTTATACAGAACAAGTGAGTCCCGGTGGTTGGGTACAATGCGGAGTAATCAAATTTTTAACATGACACTCGCTTAGAGGGCTATTAGAAAATATAAAAATTCAAAGATTAAAACTTTAATTTTATGCAAACAGAATAAAAGGATTAATACGTTAATTTAGACAAACAATTAGTTAGACAAAGAATGATATTGTTAAATTTAAAAAAAAAATTTAGTTTTCTGTGGGGAAAATTACAATACATAATGAATAGTAGTGTAAAGGGAAAAATAAAATTATTTTCCAAGTTACCCTCATCGTACAGTCTATAACTAATTTTATTGACTATTGTAGGTAAAAAAAACGAATTACGTATGGATAAGTATAGTCCTGTGGTCTAGTGTGTATTGGTGTGTATTAGATACAAAGTGTGTAACTTATAATTTTGAGGGACAGATTAGCTGAGAGGATTTTTAAATAAACTGAATAAATTGCCTGAGCAAAAATTTATATATAGTAAGCAAAATGCTTAAGACTATATAAATAGCATAGTTAGCACTTAACGCAATGAAATAGTTTATTGTGATATCCAATGATTTTAGCATAAGGTTTGTATATATATAGTATATATAGTGTGCATACGTGTGTGTTTAAACGTTTAAGGTATTATATTATTTTATTTATTATAAAATCCTTCAAGTTCAAGGTAGTATTTAGTATTTAATTAAATCAGTTACACGTATTAAGGTAATAAACAAAACGCACTTAGAGGACCTTACAATTAATGAAAGTAAATCTAGCGGTATTAAAAATTAAATTTGAAGATGGAATTAAATTCGACTAGTAACATTCCTAGCTATACATGAAACTATATAACCATTAACATTAACCAGAAGTATCCCTACGATAATTGAATTAAGAAAATTAAGAATACAAATTAACAATTAGAAATCAATTTATGCATTTTAATGAGCTAAACATAATTTTATAATATTCTTAAAAATAAAGTAAATCGAACCTTAGATGAGTTTCGGCCAAGAATAAAAAAGTTATTGAAATGGAAGGAAAGCATTTGGAACAATCTTTTCTTTTAATAATTTCAGGTAAATTTTACATGAAATTATTTTTATTTTTATATACAAAAAAAAATATTAAAAAGGTTTAATAATTTTTGCATGTTAAGTAGAAAAAATTATACTCTTTCGTTAAATGTTGTAGAATTTGAATTATTTGATATTTTTGTCTGAAACTTGTTTGCATATGATAACTACATATGTTTTATTGTGTAGAAGTTTTATCAAAATTAAATGACAAAAAAGAATAAACAACTGAAAATTTAGGGTATGTGCGGTCCTACGGGTAAATTCCGACCGGACAGAGCAAGATAAATTAGGTACATGATCGATTAATATTACACTATTTCTGTCACCATATAATCACAATAATTATAAAACTCGTTAAAAAACATTTGTTAAAAACGGTTTTGGTGCAAACAATAAAATATGTCATTTTTACTTATATATTTATATACGCAATAATGGCATGAAAAGAAAAGACAAATCGGTGAATTCCTTCTTACAAAAAAAGGTTAACTAAAGACGAAAACCGGTCAATTCAGGTTGAATTTAATTCTCTTTTACAAGAAAAAAAAAAAAAAGGTGAATTAAATTCTTAAATTACATTTCTTAAATTAAATTCTCTTAAACTACAAAGAAAAAGTTAATTCAATTGACTGCATTGAAATGACTGGGACTTAAAAACTGACTTCGAATAAAAACTGACTTCGAATAAAATGACTTCGAATAAAAACTGACTTCGAATAGAAACTGACTTCGAATAAAAACTGACTTCGAATAAAACTGACTTCGAATAAAAAACTGACTTCGAATAAAAACTGACTTCGAATAAAAACTGACTTCAGTAATCTCTGGGGCGGTTGTCCCTCTTGGATGCAACCTTCCAACTTGAAATTAACTAAAAATGGAAAATGACTGCACTTGATCTCTATCAAGTGGAGACTATTAACCTCTGGGGTTTGGTTGTCCCTCTTGGTGCAACCGACTTACTTGAAATGCAATCAAGTATCTCTATAAACGATAAACTCTCTAACTGAAATTAACTGAAAACGGAAAATTACTGCACTTGATCTCCATCAAGTGGAGACTATTAACCTCTGGGGTTTGGTTCCCTCTTGGTGCAACCGACTTACTTGAAATGCAATCAAGTATCTCTATAAACGATAAACTCTCTGTAAACTCTCTCTTTCTTAATTTGCAAGTCAATTCAATTCAATAATTTGAAAAAATTGTAAACAAAAATAAAAAATGTAAACAATATTTCACTCTAATGTACGCAAGGTACTGTACTATTATGTTTGGTACATAAAATAAAATTATTCTATACTGAATATAATAGTGAAAATAACTGAAATTAACTCTCTGAAATGAACTCTCTCTGAAATGAACTCTCTCTGAAATGAACTCTCTCTGAAATGAACTCTCTTTGAAATTAACTCTCTCTGAAATTAATTCTCTTACATTTAACTTCTCTTACTTTTAACTTCTGTTACTTTTAACTTCTGTGAAAATTACTGTTTCACTAAAAAAAATGTATCACTGGTGTCTGAAATGTTCACTGTGTTTCTTGTAAATTCTGGCTTGATACTTATTATTAACTGTTAATAATACTGACTTTTCAAATGTTTACAAATTACTTTAAAAAAAAAAAAAAAACTCTGTACTTAACAAAATTTCTACGGCGAAATCCTTAGAGACGTGTCCTGAAGACGTGTCTTGCTGGCTATTTCTTCTTGGATGAAAACTAGGCGTGGAGAACTTGGAGTCGTGACACACCGGTTCAAGGGTGGATGTTACGAACTAGAAGTCGTGACATGCCGGTCAAATGGTGGGTCGCCACTTGTTAAACTCTTGGCTACAGACTCGCCAGACTGTTATGCCAATATCTTCTATGGTGCTTGGGTTGTCTCTTTCTTATCCTGGGCAAAGGGTCGCCAGTTTTTAAAATCCTCTTCTTAAAATATTCTTCTAATCTTGGTAGTAGGGTCGCCAAATGTTTATCCTGGCTATAGGGTCGCCACTCTGTTATACCCCTCCTCTTCTATGTCCCTATGGGTTGTCTCGTAGTCTATGGGCGTTCTTGTTTGGAGGCAGCAACGGATATTTCTTCTATAACATTCTAATTCTTTTCTCTCGCTTTAGGGTCGACAGTTATTAATTCTTCTCTTGCTATAATACTCTGATACTTTCTCTGATACTAAAATTACCGACTTTTCTTTTATAACTTATCGACTTTACTGACTAAGTTCTTCTGAAGATAGCCCAACTCGAGGGGGAAAATAAAAAGTTTCTCTTACTGTAATTTACTTCTTACAAATTTCCAGGTAGTGGTCTGAATTTTACAGGGGTAGAGGTTCGACCTCTTTCGACCATGGCTCAGGCCGGAATCTAAAAAGTTAAGGCGGCAAGGGGCCTCTGCCCCCTCCCCGCAGCGAGGCTGCTAACAAGGGAGTCTCGTAGCAGTGACCAAAGCAGAGTCCCGTAATGAAGTGTAGTTCATTTTACAAATACATGTATAATATAAGCCTAAATGTTGGGGAAGGCAGTTGAAGGTTAAGTTTCCCCCTTTTAAACACATGATCAGATGTTTGAAAGATTCCAAATAAAAATAAAAAAAATAAAAAAACTAATCGTATTTTTTTGCCGAGTCTTCATTTCTGAAGGCGATATCATTTCATAGTAGTACATAAGTACATTTAAGTACACGACTGAGTACATATTCGTTTGGGTTTATTACAATTATGATTGCAATTATGGATTACTTCACATTCGCTTATGATTGTCCATTAGAGTTCTATTAAAGTACATTCTTACATTATATATTAAGTCATTACATTCAATTACAGTTTCATTGAAGTACATTACGTCGTTTACCATTCTTACAGTGTTTTTTATATATTTATATGGTTATAATATATGGTTATAACATATGGTTATAATATATGGTTATAATATATGGTTATAATATATGGTTATAATATATAGTTATTAGTACAACACAAGTACATGAGCAAATACAAGATAATGTATATACAACATAATATGTTATAAATTTGAATCAGTGCGAGAGGAGATATTTATCTAAGAAGCGTTCGATTTTGCAGTGATTAGCGAATTCGATCACTTACCTAAGCAGTTATGAATATCTTGTGAGGGGTGAACGCACTTAAAAAAAAAAAAAAAAATACATGTGGACGTATTTTACATGTACGTAACATAATAGGTTGTGTGCGTAATATAGACACGCGTAAAATATGGACTGATAGGTTGATAGGCTAGGCATCAGTAGACAATAGGTAGGACACAATATAAATAATGATGTATAGAGAATGAAGTTTTTACTATTAAAGAATTTACCATATATTGAACATGAAAGATATCCACATACCAAATGGATGATTCAGTATTGGCGGTATGGAAACGTGAAGAGAATTAAGTTACTTTATGACGTCATAGTCATTGAATTTGTACGTATAGTACAAATCATTATTAGGAAGATTTACAAGAACGAATTAGAGACAAAGAGTGGGTATTAATGACTAAGAAGTACAACTACGGGTTCCAATCCTGTTATATGCAATGTGTATGCATAATCTAGGGTCGAGGGTGAGATGCCAGACAATCATAATTAATTATAATAACTTCTATAACAAATGGAAAATGGATACGACTAAACCATAGAAATGGTAGATCGTAGGGTTGTGACACAAACAAAAAGAGGAAGTTACAAGTAAAATTATTATCCAAATTCGCGTTAAGCGATTTTGGTTCTTATGTAAAAATGAATATTGATTATTCATTGTTCATTTTTACATTGCTCTCCCCTTTAAAAATGATATTTATACAATAATATAATAGGGTACAGTTCATACAATACAATACAATTGAGAAAATAACATCCTATCTAATTCAAGTTAGATGACGAATTTTTCTTTACATTACAAATTTTATACAGAACAAGTGAGTCCCGGTGGTTGGGTACAATGCGGAGTAATCAAATTTTTAACATGACACTCGCTTAGAGGGCTATTAGAAAATATAAAAATTCAAAGATTAAAACTTTAATTTTATGCAAACAGAATAAAAGGATTAATACGTTAATTTAGACAAACAATTAAGTTAGACAAAGAATGATATTGTTAAATTTAAAAAAAAAATTTAGTTTTCTGTGGGGAAAATTACATACATAATGAATAGTAGGTAAAAGGGAAAAATATAAATTATTTTCCAAAGTTACCCTCATCGTACAGTCTATAACTAATTTTATTGACTATTGTAGGTAAAAAAACGAATTACGTAATGGATAATGTATAGTCCTGTGGTCTAGTGTGTATTGGTGTGTATTAGATACAAAGTGTGTAACTTATAATTTTGAGGGACAGATTAGCTGAGAGGATTTTTAAATTAACTGAAATGCCTGAGCAAAAATTTATATATAGTAAGCAAAAATGCTTAAGACTATATAAATAGCATAGTTAGCACTTAAACGCAATGAAATAGTTTATTGTGATATCCAATGATTTTAGCATAAGGTTTGTATATATATAGTATATATAGTGTGCATACGTGTGTGTGTAAACGTTTAAGGGTTATTATTATTATTATTATTATTATTATAAAATCCTTCAAGTTCAAGGTAGTATTTAAGTATTTAATTAAATCAGTTACACGTATTAAGGTAATAAACAAAACGCACTTAGAGGACCTTACAATTAATGAAAGTAAATCTAGCGGTATTAAAAATTAAATTTTGAAGATGGAATTAAATTCGACTAGTAACATTCCTAGCTATACATGAACTATATAACCATTAACATTAACCAGAAGTATCCCTACGATAATTGAATTAAGAAAATTAAGAATACAAATTAACAATAGAAATCAATTTATGCATTTTAATGAGCTAAACATAATTTTATAATATTCTTAAAAATAAAAGTAAATCGAACCTTAGATGAGTTTCGGCCAAGAATAAAAAAGTTATTGAAATGGAAGGAAAGCATTTGGAACAATCTTTTCTTTTAATAATTTCAGGTAAATTTTACATGAAAAATTATTTTTATATACTAAAAAAAATATTAAAAAGGTTTAATAATTTTTGCATGTTAAGTAGAAAAATTATACTCTTTCGTTAAATGTTGGTAGAATTTGAATTATTTGATATTTTTGTCTGAAAACTTGTTTGCATATGATAAATACATATGTTTTATTGTGTAGAAGTTTTATCAAAATTAAATGACAAAAAAGAATAAACAACTGAAATTTAGGGTATGTGCGGTCCTACGGGTAAATTTCCCGACCGGACAGAGCAAGATAAATTAGGTACATGATCGATTAATTATTACACTATTTCTGTCACCATATAATCACAATAATTATAAAACTCGTTAAAAACATTTGTAAAAACGGTTTTGGTTGCAAACAATAAAATATGTCATTTTACTTATATATTTATATACGCAATAATGGCATGAAAAGAAAAGACAAATCGGTGAATTTCCTTCTTACAAAAAAAAGGTTAACTAAAGACGAAAACCGGTCAATTCAGGTTGAATTTAATTCTCTTTTACAAGAAAAAAAAAAAAAGGTTGAATTAAATTCTTAAATTACATTTTCTTAAATTAAATTCTCTTAAACTACAAAGAAAAAGTTGAATTCAATTGACTGCATTGAAATGACTTGGGACTTAAAAACTGACTTCGAATAAAAACTGACTTCGAATAAAAATTGACTTCGAATAAAAACTGACTTCGAATAGAAACTGACTTCGAATAAAAACTGACTTCGAATAAAAACTGACTTCGAATAAAAACTGACTTCGAATAAAAACTGACTTCGAATAAAAACTGACTTCAGTAATCTCTGGGGCGGTTGTCCCTCTTGGATGCAACCTTCCAACTTGAAATTAACTAAAAATGGAAAATGACTGCACTTGATCTCTATCAAGTGGAGACTATTAACCTCTGGGGTTTGGTTGTCCCTCTTGGTGCAACCGACTTACTTGAAATGCAATCAAGTATCTCTATAAACGATAAACTCTCTAACTGAAATTAACTGAAAACGGAAAATTACTGCACTTGATCTCCATCAAGTGGAGACTATTAACCTCTGGGGTTTGGTTCCCTCTTGGTGCAACCGACTTACTTGAAATGCAATCAAGTATCTCTATAAACGATAAACTCTCTGTAAACTCTCTCTTTCTTAATTTGCAAGTCAATTCAATTCAATAATTTGAAAAAATTGTAAACAAAAATAAAAAATGTAAACAATATTTCACTCTAATGTACGCAAGGTACTGTACTATTATGTTTGGTACATAAAATAAAATTATTCTATACTGAATATAATAGTGAAAATAACTGAAATTAACTCTCTGAAATGAACTCTCTCTGAAATGAACTCTCTCTGAAATGAACTCTCTCTGAAATGAACTCTCTTTGAAATTAACTCTCTCTGAAATTAATTCTCTTACATTTAACTTCTCTTACTTTTAACTTCTGTTACTTTTAACTTCTGTGAAAATTACTGTTTCACTAAAAAAAATGTATCACTGGTGTCTGAAATGTTCACTGTGTTTCTTGTAAATTCTGGCTTGATACTTATTATTAACTGTTAATAATACTGACTTTTCAAATGTTTACAAATTACTTTAAAAAAAAAAAAAAAACTCTGTACTTAACAAAATTTCTACGGCGAAATCCTTAGAGACGTGTCCTGAAGACGTGTCTTGCTGGCTATTTCTTCTTGGATGAAAACTAGGCGTGGAGAACTTGGAGTCGTGACACACCGGTTCAAGGGTGGATGTTACGAACTAGAAGTCGTGACATGCCGGTCAAATGGTGGGTCGCCACTTGTTAAACTCTTGGCTACAGACTCGCCAGACTGTTATGCCAATATCTTCTATGGTGCTTGGGTTGTCTCTTTCTTATCCTGGGCAAAGGGTCGCCAGTTTTTAAAATCCTCTTCTTAAAATATTCTTCTAATCTTGGTAGTAGGGTCGCCAAATGTTTATCCTGGCTATAGGGTCGCCACTCTGTTATACCCCTCCTCTTCTATGTCCCTATGGGTTGTCTCGTAGTCTATGGGCGTTCTTGTTTGGAGGCAGCAACGGATATTTCTTCTATAACATTCTAATTCTTTTCTCTCGCTTTAGGGTCGACAGTTATTAATTCTTCTCTTGCTATAATACTCTGATACTTTCTCTGATACTAAAATTACCGACTTTTCTTTTATAACTTATCGACTTTACTGACTAAGTTCTTCTGAAGATAGCCCAACTCGAGGGGGAAAATAAAAAGTTTCTCTTACTGTAATTTACTTCTTACAAATTTCCAGGTAGTGGTCTGAATTTTACAGGGGTAGAGGTTCGACCTCTTTCGACCATGGCTCAGGCCGGAATCTAAAAAGTTAAGGCGGCATCCCTCAGAAATAGACGCATTAAAAATCTTTGTTAACGGCACAACAATGCTATCTTTTAATTCTTTTAGTTGTATGGGATATATGGAATCCGGCCCCGGTGATTTACGCGTTTTCATTTTATCAATATAGCGCGTTACCGCCCCTTCACTAACCACTATATTATCCAAAATATTACCATTATGAAACGGTATTATGTCCGTGACCGTAGGGGTATTTGTTACATCTTCTATAGTAAAAACTGACGTAAAAAATTCATTTAGCATGGTAGCCATTTCCTTTTTTCAGAAACTAGATCTCCGTTTACATTTTTTAAAGGCCCCAAGACGCTTTTTACTAGATTTCTATTATGGACGTATTGAAAGAATCGCTTGGGGTTTTCTTTCCCGTCATATATATACCATATATATATATATATATATAATATATATATATATATATATATATATATATATATATACCATATATATATATATATGGTATATTTATATTTATATATATATATGGTGTATATATATATATATATATATATATATATATATATGTATACCATATGTATATATATATATACATATATATATATACACATATATATATATATAATATATATATACACACACACCATGTATATATAATATATATATATATATATATATATATATATATACCATATATATATATATATACATATATATACACACATATATATATAATATATATATATTATATATATATACACGCCATGTATATATATATATATATATATATATATATAATATATATATGTAAAAAAAGCGAACAATGAACAATAGTTTTATGTTCGAATGTCCATTTTTACGTTAGAAGCCAAAATCGCAGAAGCGAGTTTTGGTAAAATTTCGCTTTGTAATAATGACTTATACACTATGACGTCACAAAATAACTTTATTCCCTTTACGTTCCCACTCTGTGTCTCTAATTCGTTCTTGTAAATCTTCCTAACAATGATTCGTACTATACGTACAAATTCAATAACTATGACGTCACATTTTCCGTCATTAATTTCCCTTCATCATATCTCTAGTATTCAATGTATGAAAATTTATATATCATCATAATAAAAACTGTACACCCTATAGAAGTCATTATTTATGTTATGTAGTATAAATATAACTATTATTCGACCATATCCCCGCCCCCATACGTCCATATTTTAGCTTGACCGCTATCCTTTATTAATTTTATTACTTATTCATTCATCTACCTATTGTCTACTTATGCCCTATCAACTTATCAGTCTATTTTTACTCGTGTCAATCTATGAAACGCAAAACTTTTGCCTTCGTTCGAAAACGTTCTCGTATTATTTTTTTCATTTTTATTTTTAATTATTTGACCTCCCGAGGTGAACTCTAGACAATGCTTAGTAAGTTATTATCAGAAATTCCACTCATCACAGCATAATTTGAACGCTTCTAAGATAAAAAAGGTCTCCTTTCGCTTTGATTCGAATTTATAACATTATAGCATATTATTTCAGTAGTAGATATGTCAATTAACAATTTGCTAAAATTGTAATTAAATATAATCCTTTAATATAATGTAATTGATGTAATGTACTTTAATGAAACTGTAATGAACAATAACTTGTAATGTACTTCAGTGAAACTAATTAAATGTAATGATTTAATTTATAATGTAAGAATGTACTTTAATGGAATTGTAATTAAAACAATAATATGTGAATATGAATTAATTGGTAGTTGTAATCCATAATTGTAATCGTAATTGTAATGAACCAAAATTAATACGTACTCAGTCATGTACTCAAAATTGTGCTTATGTGCTAATACGAAATTATATCGCTTTCAGGAATGTAGAATCAGCGATAGTTGTTCTTTTTTATTTTTATATTTTTTATTGTTTTTAGTTGAAATCTTTCAAAAAACATCTGAGCATGTGTTTAAAAAAAAAGGGGGAAATTTAACCTTCAACTGTTCTCCCCCAAACATTTAAGTTATATTATACGTATATTTGTAAAATACTTCACTTCATTATAGGACTTCATTTAAGACACTTCTAGATTAATCTTCATTATTAGAGATCTTCTCATTAGACTTCTTCTTATCAGCACCTCATTAGGGGGGGGCAGAGGCCCCTTGCCTCCTTAACTTAAGTATTTTTAGATTCCGGCCTGAGCCATGGTCGAAAGAGGTCGAACCTCTACCCCTTGTAATTCAGAGTACCAACTGTAATTTTTAAGAAGTAAACCACACTTTAAGAAGTTTTTATCTTTTTCCTTCGAGCCGTGCTCGCTTCAGAACTTAGTCAGAAAAGTCGATAATTATAAAAAGAGAAGAATTAATAAGCAGAAAGAAAAGAATTAACAGAATGTCGAACCCCTAAGGCGACCGAAAAGAATTATAGAAATGTATAAAGAAGAAGCATCCGTTGCAGCCTCCTAACTAGAACCCCCTTCGAATCCGAACCGACAAAGGGCCATAAAGGGGGGGGGGTTAACAGCTGGCGACCCTGCCAGGATAAGAAGAAGATTTTTAAGAAGAAGAAGAAGATTATTCAGAAGAGGATTCTAACAAGTCTGGAGACCCTTTACCAGGATCTTAAGAAGATTATTTTAACCAGAAGAAGATTTTAAGAAGAGGCCACTCTTTGGCCAAGATAGAAATTACCCTGCATCAGGATAATAAGAAGATTACTTTAAGAAGATTTTTAAGAAGAGGCCACTCTTTGGCCAAGATAGAAATTACCCTGCATCAGGATAACAAGATTATTTTAAGAAGAAGATGATTTTAAGAAGAGGCCACTCTTTGGCCAAGAATAGAAATTACCCTGCATCAGGATAAAACCAGTCGACCGGTTTGTCACGACTTCTAGTTCGTAACATCCACCCTTGACCGGTGTGTCACGACTCCAAGTTCTTCACGCCTAGTTTTCACCCAGGAACAAGTAGCCAGCAAGACGTCTTCAGGACACGTCTCTGAGGATTTCGCCCGTAAAAATTTTAAGTACATTTTGTTTTTTTAAGAAATTTATAAACATTTGAAAAATCAGTATTATTAACAGTTAATATTTAGTATGGAGCCAGAATTTAACACAAAACACTGAACATTTCAGACACCAGTGATACATTTTTTTTTAGTGAAATAGAAATTGTAACACCGAGTTAATTGTAACCGAGTTAATTGTAACCGAGTTAATTGTAACCGAGTTAATTGTAACAGAAGTTAATTGTAACAGAAGTTAATTGTAACAGAAGTTAATTGTAACAGAAGTTAATTTCAGAGAGAATTTCAGTTATTTTCACTGTTATATTCAGTATAAAATAATTTTATTTTATGTACCTTCCCGTACATTAGAGTGAAATGTTGTTTACCTTTTTTTATTTTTTGTTTGCAAATTTTTTTCAATTACTGAATTGAATTGACTTGCAAATTAAGAGAGAGAGTTTACAGAGTTTAGAGAGAGTTTAGAGATTTATAGGAATACTTGAAGCAGGTTCAAGTTAGACAGCCCATTTTCAGTTTCAAGATACTACTTGATAAGAGTTCAAGTCAGTTTCATTTTCAGTTCAGAATACTTGATAAGAGGTCAAGTCAGAAGGTTGCGCCAAAACGGCCAACCGCCCCAGAGATTTATAGAGATACTTGATAAGAGTTCAAGTCAATAGGTTGCATCTAAGAGGGACAACCGCCCCAGAGATTTCAGTTATATTCGAAGTCAGAGTTAGATTCGAAGTCAGAGTTAGATTCGAAGTCAGAGTTAGATTCGAAGTCAGAGTTAGATTCGAAGTCAGAGTTAGATTCGAAGTCAGAGTGATTTATTCCAAGTCATTTTTATTTCAAGTCCCAAGTTAGTTTTCAATGCAGTCAATTGAATTCAACTTTTCCTTTGTAATTTAAGAAAATGTAATTTAAGAATTTAATTCAACCTTTTTTTTGTTGTTCAAAAGAATTTAGTTCAACCTTTTTTTGTGTTTGTGAGAAGAAAATTGACCTATCTGTCTTTTCTTGTCATGCCATGGTTACGTATATAGATATATAGTTATGTAATTCATTAATTGTAACCAAAATAGTTTTTACAATTGTTTGTAACGATTTTGGTAATTATTGTAATGTATACGTGATAATAATAGTTGTGTAACAATTAATCGATCATGTACCTAATTTATCCTGCTCTGTACGATCGGGAAATTTACCCGTATGAGACCGCACATATCTAAATTTCAGTCATTTAATTTTTAATAAAACTTCTACGCAATAAAACAGATGTATTTGTCTATATGCAAACAAGTTTTCAGACTAAAATATCAAATAATTCAAATTCTATCAACATTCAACGAAAAAGTATAATTTTTCTACTTAACAGGCAAAAAATTATTAAACCTTCTTAATATTTTTTTTATTATATAAAAATAATTTTTAATATAAAATTCAATTGAAATTATTAAAAGAAAAGATTGTTCGAAATGCTTCCCTTTCATTTCAATAACTTTTTATTCTTGATCGAAATTTATCTATGATTTGATTTACTTTTATTTTTTTAGAATATTATAAAATTGTATTTAGCTCGTGGAAATGCATAATTGATTCATTTTTTTAATTTGTATTTTAATTTTCTTTTGTTCAATTAATCGTGAGTAACTGTCCTTAAATTATTATACATCATTTTTAAACTTTGTTAATTCAAAAAAAACTTCCAAATCCCTACACATTTGACCACAGGTCTATACATCATCCACTACGTAATTCGATTTGTACCTACAACAGTCAATAAAAATGCATGCACACTATATATACTATATATACAAACCTCATACTCAAATCATTGAATATCACAATAAAACTATTTCATACGTAAGTGCCAACTATGCGATTTAGTCTTAATCATTTTTTTGCATTCATGCATTCATGCATTTTTGCATTCATGCATTTATACAGTTAATTTAACAATCTGTCTCGAAATTATCAGCTACACACTTTATACCTAGCACACAAAAATACACACTAGACCACAGGTCTATACATCATCCATTACGTAATTCTATTTTTACCTACACTAGTCAATAAAAATTAGCTTATAGACTGTACGATTTATATTTTTCCCTCTTACCTATTCATTATGAATATAATTTATCCCACAGAAGAAAAAAAATAAAATTTTGTAAAAATTTTTAACCATATCATTGTTTGTCTAACTTAATTGATTGTCTAAATTAATGTATTAATCCTATTAAATGGTTGTCTAAACTAAAGTTTTAAGCTTTGAATTCCTTTATATTATATAATAACTCACTTGTTCTGTATAAAACTTGTAATGTAAAGAAAAATTCGTCACCTAACTTGAATTAGTTAGGATGTTATTTTCTCATTTGTATTGTATTAATGGTACCCTATTAAATTACTGTATAAATATCATTTTTAAAAGGGGAGAGTAATGTAAAAAGCGAACAATGAACAATAGTTTTATGTTCGAATGTCCATTTTTTACGTTAGAAGCCAAAATCGCAGAAGCGAGTTTTTGGTAAAATTTCGCTTTGTAATAATGACTTATACACTATGACGTCACAAAATAACTTTATTCCCTTTACGTTCCCACATTGTGTCTCTAATTCGTTCTTGTAAATCTTCCTAACAATGATTCGTACTATACGTACAAATTCAATAACTATGACGTCACATTTTCCCGTCATTAATTTCCCTTCATCATATCTCTAGTATTCAATGTATGAAAATTTATATATCATCATAATAAAAACTGTACACCCTATAGAAGTCATTATTTATGTTATGTAGTATAAATATAACTATTATTCGACCATATCCCCGCCCCCATACGTCCATATTTTAGCTTGACCGCTATCCTTTATTAATTTTATTACTTATTCATTCATCTACCTATTGTCTACTTATGCCCTATCAACTTATCAGTCTATTTTACTCGTGTCAATCTATGAAACGCAAAACTTTTGCCTTCGTTCGAAAACGTTCTCGTATTATTTTTTTCATTTTTATTTTTAATTATTTGACCTCCCGAGGTGAACTCTAGACAATGCTTAGTAAGTTATTATCAGAAATTCCACTCATCACAGCATAATTTGAACGCTTCTAAGATAAAAAAGGTCTCCTTTCGCTTTGATTCGAATTTATAACATTATAGCATATTATTTCAGTAGTAGATATGTCAATTAACAATTTGCTAAAATTGTAATTAAATATAATCCTTTAATATAATGTAATTGATGGAATGTACTTTAATGAAACTGTAATGAACAATAACTTGTAATGTACTTCAGTGAAACTAATTAAATGTAATGATTTAATTTATAATGTAAGAATGTACTTTAATGGAATTGTAATTAAAACAATAATAAGTGAATATGAATTAATTGGTAGTTGTAATCCATAATTGTAATCGTAATTGTAATGAACCAAAATTAATACGTACTCAGTCATGTACTCAAAATTGTGCTTATGTGCTAATACGAAATTATATCGCTTTCAGGAATGTAGAATCAGCGATAGTTGTTCTTTTTTATTTTTTTATTTTTTTATTGTTTTCAGTTGAAATCTTTCAAAAAACATCTGAGCATGTGTTTAAAAAAAAGGGGGGAAATTTAACCTTCAACTGTTCTCCCCCAAACATTTAAGTTATATTATACGTATATTTGTAAAATACTTCACTTCATTATAGGACTTCATTTAAGACACTTCTAGATTAATCTTCATTATTAGAGATCTTCTCATTAGACTTCTTCATATCAGCACCTCATTAGGGGGGGCAGAGGCCCCTTGCCTCCTTAACTTAAGTATTTTTAGATTCCGGCCTGAGCCATGGTCGAAAGAGGTCGAACCTCTACCCCTTGTAATTCAGAGTACCAACTGTAATTTTTAAGAAGTAAACCACACTTTAAGAAGTTTTTATCTTTTTCCTTCGAGCCGTGCTCGCTTCAGAACTTAGTCAGAAAAGTCGATAATTATAAAAAGAGAAGAATTAATAAGCAGAAAGAAAAGAATTAACAGCGTGTCGACCCCCTAAGGCGACCGAAAAGAATTATAGAAAAGTATAAAGAAGAAGCATCCGTTGCAGCCTCCTAACTAGAACCCCCTTCGAATCCGAACCGACAAAGGGCCATAAAGGGGGGGTTAACATATATATACCATATATATATATATATATATATATATACACACCATATATATATATATATATATATATATATATATATATATATATATAATATTTAGGAGAAATCCAATGACAAGGAGAAATGTAAATGCCATGAAAAGTCTTCTTTAATGCGCAACGTTTCGAGCAATACGCTCATCTTCAGGCTGTTTAATAACAATGTGAAATTAAAATCAATATTGAATGAAAAACAAAACAGAAAATTTCTATAACCTATTCGTAAAGACAAATTTTAAAAGACTGAGAAAAGAGGGTTAAATTCTAAGTTATACAGATTTACATATAAAAATTAAGAAGTTATTTTTAAATACATGTAGTAAATGTGAAATTAATACACTGGAAAAATTACCAATAGTACACTGGAACAATGGAACTATCTACCTTACACTGCAGTATCCGAGGCTGACTAATTTGAGCAGAGACAAAGAACGGGAAACACGAGAGATGGCGAGGGCGATTGGGGAAGGAGGGATTATAAGGAATTGGGGAAGGAGGAGGGATCATAGCAAATTGAGAGGGCGGCCGATGAGTCAACATTCAGACTAGGGGACAATGCTTTAATGAAAAGCGATTCTAAAATTCTTAGTGAGTTGGGACAAGTATTACAACCAAGAATTTTAAAATTGTCTAAAGTGACATCAATTTTACATTTAATGCTGTGTTCACGAATACTCGAGGCTTCTTTAGTTTTTAAAATTTTACCTGTTCGGCCACTTATTCCCATATGCGAATAAAATCTAGCCCTGAGAGAGCGAACAGTGCTGCCGATGTAATTCCCAAGGAGACACCTGGGGCAGGTAAATAAATATACAACACCGCTACGCAACGAGTCAGGGGTTCGATCCTTCGCTGAGAAAAAGCTACCTAAAGACGTTTTATTAATAAATATGATGCGGAAATCAGTATGATAAAAAAATTTCCTTAACAATTTTGTAAATTTAAGCTTAAATTCCTTATTCAAAGGACCCATTTCAGGTACCAAGAAATATTTTATATCCTTCGGCACTGTAATACATGGAAGTTGAGGGCTATAAACATTATTTAAGAAGGATCTAATTAGTTTGTCTACATATTGAACAGGAAAACTATTATTAGTAAAGTATGATCTTAGATTATTAAATTCATCATTAAGTAAGGTAAAATTAGAGGTCAAATTATATCCTCTGAACAGGAGAGTTTTAATACAAGACATCTTATAGTTGAAATCAGTAAAACTAAAAAAATTCATGCCCAAACCAGTGAAAGTGGGTTTCCTGTAAACTGATGTAGTAATACAGGAAACCCACTTTCACTGGTTTGGGCATGAATTTTTTTAGTTTTACTGATTTCAACTATAAGATGTCTTGTATTAAAACTCTCCTGTTCAGAGGATATAATTTGACCTCTAATTTTACCTTACTTAATGATGAATTTAATAATCTAAGATCATACTTTACTAATAATAGTTTTCCTGTTCAATATGTAGACAAACTAATTAGATCCTTCTTAAATAATGTTTATAGCCCTCAACTTCCATGTATTACAGTGCCGAAGGATATAAAATATTTCTTGGTACCTGAAATGGGTCCTTTGAATAAGGAATTTAAGCTTAAATTTACAAAATTGTTAAGGAAATTTTTTTATCATACTGATTTCCGCATCATATTTATTAATAAAACGTCTTTAGGTAGCTTTTTCTCAGCGAAGGATCGAACCCCTGACTCGTTGCGTAGCGGTGTTGTATATTTATTTACCTGCCCCAGGTGTCTCCTTGGGAATTACATCGGCAGCACTGTTCGCTCTCTCAGGGCTAGATTTTATTCGCATATGGGAATAAGTGGCCGAACAGGTAAAATTTTAAAAACTAAAGAAGCCTCGAGTATTCGTGAACACAGCATTAAATGTAAAATTGATGTCACTTTAGACAATTTTAAAATTCTTGGTTGTAATACTTGTCCCAACTCACTAAGAATTTTAGAATCGCTTTTCATTAAAGCATTGTCCCCTAGTCTGAATGTTGACTCATCGGCCGTCCCTCTCAATTTGCTATGATCCCTCCTCCTTCCCCAATTCCTTATAATCCCCCCTTCCCCAATCGCCCTCGCCATCTCGTGTTTCCCGTTCTTTGTCTCTGCTCAAATTAGTCAGCCTCGGATACTGCAGTGTAAGGTAGATAGTTCCATTGTTCCAGTGTACTATTGGTAATTTTTCCAGTGTATTAATTTCACATTTACTACATGTATTTAAAAATAACTTCTTAATTTTTATATGTAAATCTGTATAACTTAGAATTTAACCCTCTTTTCTCAGTCTTTTAAAATTTGTCTTTACGAATAGGTTATAGAAATTTTCTGTTTTGTTTTTCATTCAATATTGATTTTAATTTCACATTGTTATTAAACAGCCTGAAGATGAGCGTATTGCTCGAAACGTTGCGCATTAAAGAAGACTTTTCATGGCATTTACATTTCTCCTTGTCATTGGATTTCTCCTAAATATTAAATTGAAGCTCTGTAGAAGCAACCCGCATGACTATATATATATATATATATATATATACCATATATATATATATATATATATATATATATATATATATATATATACCATATATATATATATATATATATATATATATATATATATATATATATATATATATATATATATATACCCCACCATATATATATATATATATATACACAGTATATATATATATATATGTTAAACACAGACCGTGCATGGAACAAGGAACTCTTCTGGGAAAATTAAATCCACTATAGTCCGAATAAGTATTTATTGGATCTCTTTGCGAGAGACCCGTTGCCCACGTCGGGCTAAAATCATGAAAAAGAAAAACTATGGTATTTGTCATTTACCATTACTTATTCGGACTATAGTGGATTTAATTTTCCCAGAAGAGTTCCTTGTTCCATGCACGGTCTGTGTTTAACATATAATTGTCTCAGGGAACCATTCTGAATTTGTGTATATATATATATATATATATATATACCATATAAATATAATATATATATATATATATATATATATATATATATATATACAAAGCTGGGCAGGACCGAGTTGGAAAGGACCGAATTCCGGGAACTCGGTCCTTTTTAAGGACCGTGAGCGGGAAAGTCGGTCCTTTTCTCAGTGAGGACCGAAATGAGGAGCGACGGTCCATTTTTAAGCAATTCCGGACGGTCTTTTTTTGTGATTTTAGTGTGTTTAGTGATTATTTGAAGTTCTGAAGAAGATGGATCGTTTCCTCCAGAAGACTCAGAAAGAGGCTGAGACTGAACTGAAACTTGTTTCAACACCTGGCACCATCCAGTGCCGCCGTGGAGAGGCTCTTCTCTTTGGGGAAGGATGTCCTCAAGCCGAAAAGGTCAGGGCTCAGTGACAGCCATTTTGAAATGCTAGTCTTCTTGAAGGGAAACTCAAGCATTTAACTTAACTTTTTTTCATCATTTACGTATTGTATTAATTATAATTTACGTTCATAAAATTAAAGATTTCCGGTGTCTTTAATTTCATTTTTAATTTTAATCCACCTGTATGCGAAAAAGAAAGAGAAAAAATAAAAATAATCGTAGCCAACATACAGGGCCTTAAATCAAACCAGTCCACGAACAAAGTTGCATACCTGAAAGGACTCATGCAAGAAGCCGGAGCAGACTTTGCATGCCTCACGGAAACTCATCTAAAGGACTGCCAGGCGAACTGTGAAAATTGTGAGTCCTGTATTGACAAAAAAGAAATACAAATTGACAACTATAACATCCTCCGAGCCGACAGAACAGTGAGACGTAAGGAGGATGTGCTATTTACACACGCGAAAGGCACATAGCAGAAATGGCTATAAGTACCTCAAACAACTACGTAGAATGTGTAGCAGCAAAAATTGAAAAATTAAATATGGTACTAATTGTAATGTACAGACCCCCAAACACGCCAACCTCAAAATTTTCAGATTCCATTACAGAGGTAAGAAACTTAGTAAAAGATCTACACTCTCCAACCCCAAATATTTTTCTCTGTGGTGATTTTAATTTCCCATTCATGAAATATAAAAGGATAGGAAAAAATATATGTATCCACCAGGAAAAGGGGGGCACACGAGAAGACCAGGAGCAGGTAAAAATGCTACTA
This sequence comes from Bathynomus jamesi, assembly GCA_023014485.1. Classification (NCBI taxonomy): domain Eukaryota; kingdom Metazoa; phylum Arthropoda; class Malacostraca; order Isopoda; family Cirolanidae; genus Bathynomus; species Bathynomus jamesi. Next base: position 1,059,020 of record JAJOZX010000637.1, on the reverse strand, counting down.
GCTTTAGCTGATGAATTTATGTTAACGCAAGAAATAACAGAAAACACAAGAAAAAACAACTGCTTAGATTTGGTATTCACAAACAACAGTAATCTAATTGATAATGTAGAAATCTCCCCAACTATGATATCAGACCACAGCATCATTGAAATAACAATTAATATAAAGGCAACAGGAAAGGAAAGAACACGCACAACAGAAAGAAGCAAATTCGAAATTTTTAATTTTCACTCCAAAGCTATAAACTGGGAAGATGTGACATCCAGCATGGAAGTAATAGATTGGAAAACCATTTTCGAGGCCAAGGCAACGGAAGAGATGCTAATGACGTTAGAGGAGAAGACGTTAGAAATTGTGGAAAAACATGTCCCAAAGATACAACAAAGAGGAAAGAGAAGCAGGTTCGAAAGACAAAAGAGGGCATTGTTCCGAAAGAGAAAAAGAGTGACTGCAAAATTAAGTAATTGTAAAGATAACAACATCAGAAAAATATTAAATGATAAACTACAAAGTATCGATGTCGTCATACAGGAACAAATCGAGAAGCATACAGAAAAAGAAGAAGATGACGCTATAGAAGCGATAAAGGTTAACTCAAAGTACTTCTATAATTTCGCAAAAAGAAAGTCGAAAAACCAAGCGACTATCGGACTTTTAAAAAATGAGAACAGTGATTTATCTGATGATCTAACAGAAGTATCTGAAATATTAAAAGCTCAGTATGAATCATCTTTTAGTATCCCCAAAACTGACAAATTGATTTGCGATAGAAACGCGTTCTTTGAAGAAGAACCACAAGGGGAAAGTATAACGGATTTCGACTTTACGACGGATGATATTACACAAGCCATAGGGAAACTAAAAACACACTCAGCGGCAGGACCGGATAAATGGAATGCCACACTGATCAAAAACTGCAAGAATGCAATCGCTGAGCCCCTATACTGGATATGGAGACGATCATTAGAAACGGGAGAAATACCGGGCATGCTGAAGAGCACAAACATAGTCCCAATATATAAAGGAGGAGATCGATCCCAGGCCAAAAACTATAGGCCAGTGTCGCTTACATCTCATCTCACTAAAATATTTGAAAGAATAGTTAGACAGAAAATCTATGACTTTTTGGAAACTCAGAAAAAATTCAATGATAACCAACACGGGTTTCGATCAAGCAGATCATGCCTATCACAACTAATGGAACACTACAACAACATTATTGATTCACTTGAAAGTAATGAAAACTATGATGTACTATACACAGACTTTGCTAAAGCGTTCGACAAGTGTGACCACGGAATCATAATACATAAACTGAAATATATGGGAATAACAGGAAAAGTAGGGAAATGGATATATAATTTCCTTAGTGAGCGGAGGCAAGTCGTTACAGTACAAGGAGTATCTTCATCAGAATCAGAGGTCCTCAGCTCAGCACCACAAGGAACAGTATTAGCTCCACTACTCTTCATAATCATGCTAACTGACATAGATGAGGACGTTACCAGAGACAGCACAGTAACATCCTTTGCGGATGACACAAAGATCAGTAGAAAATAAGAAACCCAGAAGACATAGGATCTCTACAAACCGACATAAACAAAATCTACAAGTGGATTGAAGACAACAATATGAAGTTTAACACCGAGAAATTTCAGCTATTACGGTACGGAAAAAGAGAAGACCTAAAGTGCATGGAATAGTATACCCCAAATGGACAGGAAATTCAGAGAAATTCCAGAGCAAAAGATTTGAAACACAAAATAAGATAGCAGTAAACAGAGCAAAGGGAATAACGGGTCAGATATTGAGAACCTTTAAACGAAGGGATAGGAATGTAATGATTCCTCTACTGAAAACCCTGATCATACCCAAATTAGAATACTGCTCGGTCCTAACTTCCCCATATAAAAAAGAAGACATTATACAGCTGGAGGGGATCCAAAGAAGCTTCACAGCCAAGATCAATGGGTGCAAAGAACTAAATTACTGGGAAAGGTTACGAGAACTAGACCTATATTCACTGGAAAGGAGAAGAGAGAGATACACCATTATTTACACTTGGAAAATAATAGAGAAACTAGTCCCTAATCTTACTCTGAATCCCATAACTCCCCAAACAACGATGGAAAGTAGAAGCGGTAGACTGTGTCGTATTCCCAAATTGAAGGCGAGACAGGGAACATCCTTAAACCTGAAAGAAAATAGTTTTGTAGTGAGAGGACCAAAACTGTTTAATCAGTTGCCCAAAGACCTAAGAAACACGAAGGGAGTTGCAGTGGAAATCTTCAAAAGAAGACTAGACGCCTGGCTCAGAACAATCCCCGATGAGCCGGGCGTACCTGGCTATGTGAGGTGGAGAGCGCAAGAATCCAACTCACTACTTCACCAGGCCAACTCGAGAGGAGGGGCGACAAGCTTGACCTTCGCGAAATGAGAAATCATCGCGAGGAACCTTTGTAAGGTAAGGTAAGGTATATATATATATATATATACACACACACACACACCATATATATATATATATATATATACACACCATATATATATATATATATATATATATACACACCATATATATATATATATATATATATGCTAACCCCTCCGTCTATGGCCCTGGGTGGTTCGAATTGACGGGGGTTCTAGTTGGGAGGCATCAACGGATATTTCTTCTATAACATTCTAATTCTTTTCTCTCGCTTTCGGGTCGACATTTGTTTATTCTTCTCTTGCTATAATACTCTGATACTTTCTCTGATACTAAAATTATCGACTTTTCTTTTATAACTTATCGACTTTACTGACTAAATTCCTCTGAAGATAGCCCAACTCGAGGGGGAAAATAAAAAATTTCTCTTACTGTAATTTACTTCTTACAAATTTCCAGGTAGTGGTCTGAATTTTACAGGGGTAGAGGTTCGACCTCTTTCGACCATGGCTCACGCCGGAATCTAAAAAGTTAAAGAGGCAAGGGGCCTCTGCCCCCTCCCCGCAGCGAGGCTGCTAACAAGGGAGTCTCGTAGCAGTGACCAAAGCAGAGTCCCTTAATGAAGTGTAGTTCATTTTACAAATACATGTATAATATAAGCTTAAATGTTGGGGGAAGGCAGTTGAAGGTTAGGTTCTCCCCTTTTAAACACATGATCATATGTTTGAAAGATTCCAAATAAAAATAAAAAAATAAAAAACTAATCGTATTTTTTTGCCGAGTCTTCATTTCTGAAGGCGATATCATTTCATAGTAGTACATAAGTACAATTTAAGTACACGACTGAGTACATTTTCGTTTGGGTTTATTACAATTATGATTGCAATTATGGATTACTTCACATTCGCTTATGATTGTCCATTACAGTTCTATTAAAGTACATTCTTACATTATATATTAAGCAGTGGCGACTGGCGTATAGGAGCGACGGAGCGGTCGCTCCCCCTTGCTTGAAACGATAAATATTAATTTAACAGATAAAAAATATATTAATTTTAAGATATTAAAATAAATATTCTTGAAATATATTTTAAAAATTCATGTGGCATATCATGATTCATGAGGCATTTTGAGTAAGCCTTCATACAGTACATAATATTCTAAACTTATAGCATAGCTTCAAACAGCGTACCCTGTTTGAATACAAAATAATATTGCAGCCGAATGGAGCGATAGATTTTTCGCTCAAGTAAATATAAATTATATTTTACTGTTGTAATGAAAATATAAGTACAATCGCGAATTTTTTTTATAATAACAACTTTATTTTTACTAATAGTTACTTCAGTAATAATGATATAAACCATTTATATGTATTTTATTGAAATTATTACTTATTTGTAATTAACTAGAATTGTACGTCTGGCATAGCCGCATATGTTAATACAGTACTCTTGTGAGCGGCAGTTGGATTCGCGCTAGCCTATTGTGAGTCCGTGTTGTCGTACAATTTTATGAAATCGCACCCCCATACATTTATACCACGAGTCGCCACTGATATTAAGTCATTACATTCAATTACAGTTTCA
>JAJOZX010000637.1:1042500-1052500 GCA_023014485.1 Bathynomus jamesi | reverse complement strand
ACAAAAAGGGCAGGTTGCTAAATCTGTGGTAAAAATTTGTTTTTGTTTCTGTTTCCTTATAAATCTAATAAATCTATATGTTTCTCTTACAATTTTATTTTTCAATTTATTGCTGTATGCGTGTATGTGTATGTATGTATGTGTATATATATATATATATATATATATATATATATATATATATATATATATATATATGCATGTATGTATGTATGTATGTATGTATATATGTAAATCATGTATATGTATTTATATTTGGTTATGCGGGTATACATGTGTAGTTGTATTATTTGTAATTTTTCCAATTTATATTTATTTTTATTTCTTTATTCTTTTGTGACCTACCGATTTTTCAGACAATAATTATAAAAACCTTTGGTAATTTTTTCCCTTATGCATATACTGTATATATATATATATATATATATATATATATATATATATATTGCGTTTATATTTCATATATATACCTTATATATGTTGTATATATTTTTATAGTTCTTTATATATCATCTAGGCATCATTTTGTTTTCCAATTTATATTTACTTGTGCTTTTTTATTCGTTTGTGACCGTAGTATGCATGATTCAGAAAATAACTAAAAAACCTTTGGTAATTTTTTTCCCTTATAAATTTGTGTGCCTCTCTAAAAATTTATTTTTCAATTTATTAATTTTTTTGGTTTATTTCTTTATTTCTTTATTTCTTTGTGACATATATATCAATTTGGCATCATCTATTAAATTGATTGTAAACTTTCCTTTTGAGCTTGAATTTGTAGACTCCACTTATAATTTTTGTTTTTTTATCTGTTGGTTTATTTCTTTATGGTTATTTAGGCTGTGACGTATATATCACTAAGGAATTATTTTGTAATTTTTTTTCCAATTTATATTTATAATTATTTTTATTTCTTTATTCTTTTGTGACCTGTTTCATAAACAAGCCATTTGAATTTATGTTGAATTTCAGCCAAAGTGCTAAAAGTGTCATTTTTTCCATACAAATGTGTTTGCTCCTCCCACAATTTTTTCTATACTTACTATATATATATATATATATGCACACATTTAACTGCAAAGAACACGCAGTATAAACAACGTAAAGAACGACGCTTGTATAGGAGATATTCCGCGCAAGACGAGAGAGAGAGAACGAAACAAATGAAAAAATGAGGTAACCACCCGGGAATCGAACCCGGGATCTTCCGATTGCCGGTCAGATATGATAACCATTACACCATGGGCCTCACTCTTCCAAATGCCGTAATTCTTCTACATACTCGCAGAAACCAATGCCCCAAGGGGGCACCTCCCGCATGCCGTAACATTATATACATTTAACTGCAAAGAACACGCAGTATAAACAACGTAAAGAACGACGCTTGTATAGGAGATATTCCGCGCAAGACGAGAGAGAGAGAGAACGAACAAATGAAAAAATGAGGTAACCACCCGGGAATCGAACCCGGGATCTTCCGATTGCCGGTCAGATGCGATACCATTACACCATGGGCCTCACTCTTCCAAATGCCGTAATTTCTGCGAGTATGTAGAAGAATTACGGCATTTGGAAGAGTGAGGCCCATGGTGTAATGGTATCGCATCTGACCGGCAATCGGAAGATCCCGGGTTCGATTCCCGGGTGGTTACCTCATTTTTTCATTTGTTTCGTTCTCTCTCTCTCGTCTTGCGCGGAATATCTCCTATACAAGCGTCGTTCTTTACGTTACTATATATATATATATATATATATATATATATGTTTATTTTTGTAACCTATATATTGCCTTGAACTCTCCTTTCACTCCAGTGTTCCTGAGGATGTCATTAGACGAAAGCGCTTGAGCACCACTTTGTGTTTCTTTCCCCTTCGTGGTTTTATTCATCATATATAAGTTTCTTATATATGGGAATGAACTCAGAATGGTTCCCTGAGTTTTTTATGATACACACAGACCGTGCATGGAACAAGGAACTCTTCTGGGATAATTAAATCCACTATAGTCCGAATAAGTAATGGTAAATGACAAATATCATAGTTTTTCTTTTTCATGATGGAAGCCCGACGTGGGCAACGGGTCTCTCGCAAAGAGGTCCCATAAATATAGCTTCCCTCACCAGCTATCTGCAAAGCAGACAGGATCCAGCTTTGGGACAAAAGCAGCCTAGCCCCACTACATTTAGAACCTCAATATAAGTAAAAGACTCGTTGCATTCACGTCGGATTGAATAAAAAACAACAGGTCACCAATTATTTAGCAAAGTAGAAAGCAAATCAAAAATTTTATCCAAACTCGCGTTGGGCGATTTTGGTCCTTATGTAAAAATGAATACACACACGTACATACATATGAGTATAGGCATTATATAAAGTTAAATATATAAGAATATACAGGATTATATAAATACATGAACCATATAACACATAAATTTTTAAAATGGATACAAGAACTATATAAATGAATACAAGAATTACATGAAGAATAAGATAATATAAGAATATGGGAATTATTTATGGTTCATTTTTACAGGGCTCTTCTCTCTAAAATGATATTAATATAATAATGTAACATCCTAACTAATGCTAACTAGATGATAACTATGGGTTTTATAATACAGATTTATATATACAACATAAGTCGGGTGGTTAAGTCTAGTTCACGTGGTCTGGGTACGCACTCTTGGTCGTGCATAAATAGTTTCATGTTCCGTGTCACTTGGTTTTCTTTGTTCCCAGAATGATCTTTTCACCACAAATATTCCGAGGATAATAGAACATACAATAATGATACTAACGGCAGATGTTGAGAAAATGGTTACCGGTTGTAGTATTTGTAAGAGGTTATTTTGGTTATCATCCGAAATTTTAAACCGGCTCAATTGATCATTCCATTCAGGGGCACGTAGTTCGGGTAGGATGGTTACAGGTTTTATGGAGAGATTTAAGATCTCTATGACGGGTTTAAATTTAATTTGCGACGGAATGGGTATGAGTTATTAAGGGTAACCTTATACGGGTTGTATATTTGGAGGGCTTTTGAACGCAAGGAGCAACCAATTGGTAGCCGAATAACCATAGGGATTGTATGAGGGAATAATTCGATGGACACTCGAGAGTAGCGGCAGTCCTGTTCGCGAAGGAAACCCAGATGTCTGGTCCAATTCGTAGTTGGATGGTTTTAGGGGAATGAAATTTTTTAAATGAACATACGGGGCATGCCGGTCACGAATTAAATCGATAAAGCAAGACCTAGTAGTTGGAAGAATAACTGGTTTGAGTGGAGGGCAGACGAGTTGTTTATTTGGTTGCGGGAATCGGCAATGCCGGACGTCGCTATCTGACATCATAGAATAAGCTGATAGATCTTTGGTGAGGAAAAGGTAAGGTGGTACGGTGGGTAAATACAATCGATAGACATTAGAGTTTTTGGTAGGGTGTTGGGAAAGGGTGAAATTTATATACGTCATAAGTGAGGACATCGAAAAATGGTATAATTATGAGGTATGTGTAGGGGCGTGGTCCATGTACAGTCCAGGTGTATTCTAGAAATTGAGGGTAATTAGTGTGGTTGAGTGGGAATATGGGTGATAATTTTAATTGTGACTGGGCGGTGTGAATCAAGGACTGAAGTATTTCCCATGGTATTAGGGTGGAAAGAGTGATTTTTCCATGGGCTAGCTGGGTTGCACGCAAAACCTTGGAATGAATCGTAGTTATTCGTTGTAAGTATTTATCGATTAGGGTTACTTGTAGGTTCATTATCTCTATTAATTCTAGATATCTTTTGTGTTCTTTGTATTGAGCTAACATGGATTCAAGGTATGTGAATCTGTCCGAAAGGGAGTGGAGGAAGCGATTGTTTTCGTGTAATGACCTAATAGTTTGTTCTAACATGTGTCCATTATATTGTCGATTTCGCGCGAAGAGATTCAATTTAAGTTCAATTCTTTTAATATCTTCTTCGGTTGCTAATCCGAATAAACCTTTGAACAGTTTCCCTCCTATATCTATCAGTCCCCTTTTACTTCTTTGGTTAAAGTTTTCTGAATTTTTAGTTTCAGTTTGTATCCATGGTAAGGCTAATATTTCTGATAGGGCGCGTGCTGTAGTTTGAATATTTTCGAGGGTATTTTCTAACAGAACGCGACTAATCTGATCTTTTCCTTGGAAAGAATTCTGGACTTTACTTTCAAACGTTTTTAATTGGGTTTGTATCTGAAGGAGATTGATTTTAATTCTAGCAGGGGGTTGCAAATTTATATAAAGGTCTGCGTGCCCTTTCAAAAATTTACCTTCTGCAAGTTTTTCTATAACAACTCCGGTAGAAATTTTAATGCTAGGTCTACAAGAGTAAATAATTTGGAAAATTATAAGGGGGACAATTTTATTCATTTCTACGCCTTAAGTTATACGGAGCTGGGGGTAGGTTGTGTGGATACTTGTGTTTGTGGGCGAAGGGGTCGGCCTCGTTTTGGTGGCAATGGGGGTCGACCGTTGAGCTCGGATTCTGAGCGGGTTCGTTTCTTATGTGAAGGTTCTAGTTCACGTGGGTGATGCATTTGCGGGCGGTATGTAGGGTCCGTGCGTCGATCATCAATCGGCGAGGGTGGTGACAGAGGAGATGGTGGAGTTGGAGGAGATGGTGGAGTTCCACTGAGTGATCCTCTCGAAGGGGTTTCTCCAGGGTCTGGGTCCGATGGGACGCTTGGCTCTGGGGCCTCCTCTTGTTCAGAGATTGCCTCGAGTACTGGTGGTATTACGAGGTACCAATCTTCAGTTTTTTTATCCCTGCCCGATTTGTTAATATCTTGACCTTTTGAAGGATAGGCGGCTCGAACGCCTGGCAGCTGTTTTTTGGGAAGGTGTTGTTCGGAAGCTATCTTCAAATTGTCAGCGTGAATGATCTTTAGTTTGGAATGATCCCGGAGGTCGAGGATTTCATAACGATTTTTTCCGAGGTTTTTCATAATCCTATATGGGCCATCCCATTTTGGGTATAATTTGCGATGAGCACCTGGCGGTTTCACGCTCTTCAGATAACATCGCATACCGACGATTATAGTCCGTTGACGGGGATGACGCCTATGTTGCTCTTGCTCCATCTGTTGGTTTCGTTGGTCGAGGGCATAGCGGATTATGTCAAAAATCTTGAAAGATCGTTCAGCTAGTTGCTGATTTGCTTCTGCCATTTCGGAAGATGTTAGAACTGCCGGGTCGGTTTGGTCGGGCAAATCAAAAGGTAGACGCTTGTCGTAGTGATAGAGACGAAATGAGGGGTGTCCCCGATGGACACATTATAGCCATTGTTGATGGCTGTTTGTACCATGGGAAGGGAATCATCCCATGTACGGGAGGATGCATCGACAACGTGGCGCAGGGCTTCCAAGATCTTTCGATTGTGCCTTTCCACTAAGCCGTTTGCCTGCGGATGGTATGCCACAATGTGTGTATTTTTAATTTTACACATGTTACAGAGTGACTCGAACAGTTTGGAAGTGAAACTAAGGGCGTTATCCGAGATTAGGATGGAAGGAGTGGTATGATTTTGGATGACGCGTTCCACTAGGGCTCTTGCCACAGTTTCCGAGGTCTGGTCTGGAATGGCGGCTACTTCGCTGTAACGCGAGAAGTGGTCCGTAAACACAATGATGTACTGATTTCCCTTTGATGTTTTGGGAAATGGTCCCAGTATATCCATTCCAGTTCTTTGCCAGGGCCTTTGGCATACTGGATATTTATGCATCGGAGCTGTGGATGGTACGTTGCCCTTATGCTTTAAACACGACGGACATTCGGCGATGTATTCTGTACCTTTCTGTTCATCTCGGGAAAGTGGTATCGCTCCAAAAGACTCTTGATGGTGCGATCCGGCCCCATGTGTCCATACAAAGGTGAGTCGTGACAAAGTCCAATGGCTATATCGACGAGATCCTTTGGTATCTCCACGAGGTCGTTTCCATCTTCGTTCCTGAAATGTACGAGCCCATCTTTGAGGTTGTACTGTTCTTTTACCTTCGATGGTTCCTTTTGTTCCAGGCGCGCCCGAAGGTTTTGGGTGTGTTGGTCCTGTTGTTGGGAGTATTGCAGACACTCGTAGTCGAACACAGGAAGAATTCCTATTTTATTCACTTGGGCGTCGGGCTTGAGTCTCGACAATCCGTCTGGAATAACTTGCAGTTTTCCCGGTTTGTATACGATTTTGGCTGCAAAGTCCTGAATCAACAGAGCCCATCTACTCAATCGTCCTTCAAGTAGCTTGTCCTTGAAGAGTTACGTGAGTGGCTTATGATCAGTCTTGATGGTTACATCGTAGCCATAGACGATATTTTGGAATTCCTTCAGAACAGATTTAGATAAGAAAGGTAGAACGCTAAATCTTTGGTAAACTTGTATGCCACCCTAATAACTTTTATTTTTCAATTTTTATATACAAAAAGGGCAGAGTGCTAAAACCCGGGCAGATTTCCAGTATAAATTTGTATAATTTTCTTTTTTTTTATAACATTGGTTGGAAACAATTCATTTAATCTTGTGCTAAAAATCGATAATTTTTAAATTTTTACATACAAAAAGAGCAGAGTGCTAAAACCCTGGCAGATTTCCAGTATAAATTTGTATATATTTTTTTTTTTATCTATAACATTGGTTGGAAACAATTCATTTAATCTTGTGCAAAAATCGATAGTTTTTCCTTATAAATTTGTGTGCCCCGCAAACAATCCTTTAATTTTGTTTCTCCGTTTATTGTACATATATATATATATATATATATAATGAAAAATTATTTCACGAAAGTGACACGTGAAAAATATTTATGATGAATAAAACCACGAAGTGAAAAGAAAAGAAACACAAAGGGGTGCTCAAGCGCTTTCGTCTAATGACATCCTCAGGAACACAGTGTTCCTGAGGATGTCATTAGACGAAAGCGCTTGAGCACCATTCTGTGTTTCCTTTCCTTCGTGGTTTTATTCATCATAAATATTTTTCACGTGTTACTTTCGTGAAATAATTTTCATATATATATATATATATATATATATATATAATACATATATATATACACACACACACCATATATATATATATATATATACACACACACACCATATATATATATATATATATATATATATTATATATATATATATATATGCATTTAACTGCAATGACCACGCAGTATATAATGAATAGAAACGACGTAAATAAGGAGCGTCTCTGCACACGGGGAAGAGAAATAACGAATAAATGAAAAATGAGGCGAACCGCCCGGGAATCGAACCCAGGGCCTTCCAATTGCCGGTTGGATGCGCTACCATTACACTACGGACCTCGATCAATCATAAATCGAAATTCTCCTACATAGGGCAGAAACCAATGCCCTGAGAGGGCACCCTCGCAAATCGTGAATATGTGCATTTAACTGCAATGACCACGCAGTATATAAATGAATAGAAACGACGTAAATAAGGGCATCTCTGCACACGGGGAAGAGAAATAACGAATAAATGAAAAATGAGGCGAACCGCCCGGGAATCGAACCCAGGGCCTTCCAATTGCCGGTTGGATGCGCTACCATTACACTACGGACCTCGATCAATCATAAATCGAAATTCTCCTACATAGGGCAGAAACCAATGCCCTGAGAGGGCACCCTCGCAAATCGTGAATATGTGCATTTAACTGCAATGACCACGCAGTATATAAATGAATAGAAACGACGTAAATAAGGAGCGTCTCTGCACACGGGGAAGAGAAATAACGAATAAATGAAAAATGAGGCGAACCCGGGAATCGAACCCAGGGCCTTCCAATTGCCTGTTGGATGCGCTACCATTACACTACGGACCTCGATAAATCATAAATTTACGTCGTTTCTATTCATTTATATACTGCGTGGTCATTGCAGTTAAATGCACATATTCACGATTTGCGAGGGTGCCCTCTCAGGGCATTGGTTTCTGCCCTATGTAGGAGAATTTCGATTTATGATTGATCGAGGTCCGTAGTGTAATGGTAGCGCATCCAACCGGCAATTGGAAGGCCCTGGGTTCGATTCCCGGGCGGTTCGCTCATTTTTCATTTATTCGTTATTTCTCTTCCCCGTGTGCAGAGACGCTCCTTATTTACGTCGTTTCTATTCATTTATATACTGCGTGGTCATTGCAGTTAAATGCACATATTCACGATTTGCGAGGGTGCCCTCTCAGAGGCATTGGTTTCTGCCCTATGTATGAGAATTTCGATTTATGATTGATCGAGGTCCGTAGTGTAATGGTAGCGCATCCAACCGGCAATTGGAAGGCCCTGGGTTCGATTCCCGGGCGGTTCGCCTCATTTTTCATTTATTCGTTATTTCTCTTCCACGTGTGCAGAGACGCTCCTTATTTACGTCGTTTCTATTCATATATATATATATATATATATATATATATATATATACACAGGGCTATTCAAAATAATTCATCCGATTTCAACTGAGAATACTTCCGTACCTATCAACCGTGCATCAACTGGGCATACACCACATGAAAGAGGAAATCTCCTTGTTTTACAAGATCACCGCGAGAGGGCTCCAAAGTCACGCCGTGGCCTAGCCTAGCAACAAACAGTCAGTGTGAAAATGGCGTCCGCACAGCAGAAGGCGTTTTGTGTGTTGCAGTTTTCGAGCTGTAAATCGGTAGTCACAGTGCAGCGTGAGTTTCGTCGACGTTACAGAACAGATCCACCTGGTGCTCAGAGCATCCGTCGGTGGTATCGGCAGTTCGAGGAAACAGGATGTTTGTGTAAAGGCAAGTCCACAGGACGACCGCGCGTGTCTGAGGATAATGTGCAAAGAATCAGAGAGAGTTTCCAACGTAGCCCGAGGAAATCAACAAACCGCGCCAGTCGAGAATTGGGACTTCCTCAGACGACTGTTTGGCGTGTTTTGAGACGGCGCTTGCATATGAAGCCATACAGGTTGCAACTGTTGCAGGCTCTACGGCCGGGGACAAGTTAAAACGACAGAACTTTTGCGATCTTATGCAGGAGGCTATGGAGGATGGCGAATTTGCTCCCCGCCTGGTGTTCAGTGACGAAGCAACTTTTCATTTAAGTGGCAAGGTGAACCGTCACAACCTTCGCATATGGGGCACGCAACAACCACATGCAACAATCGAGCACGAGCGCGACTCACCTAAAGTTAACACCTTCTGTGCCATTTCCCTGGCAAAGGTTTACGGCCCCTTCTTTTTCATGGAAAACACAGTGACTGGTCACTCCTATCTGGATATGCTGCAGAACTGGTTATTTCCCCAATTGAACGAAGATTCCGGCGACTACATTTTCCAGCAAGATGGGGCGCCGCCTCATTGGCATTTGGATGTTCGCCGTTTTCTCAACGAAGTGCTCACTTGCCGTTGGATTGGTCGCAGTGGGCCCCATGACTTGGTGCTCCACAGCTGGCCCCCTAGGTCGCCGGATCTTACACCGTGCGACTTCTTCCTTTGGGGGTACGTTAAGGATACTGTGTACATGCCACCGTTGCCCACATCTTTGGATGAGCTCCGAACTCGCATTGTTACAGCCGTAGAGTCAGTGACAACGGACATGCTGGAGCGAGTATGGGAGGAATTCGACTATCGTGTTGACGTTGCTCGTGTAACTAGGGGAAGTCACATAGAGCATTTATGAGGTGAGAGACAAAATTTGGACAGATTTTCTTTTGGTTGATGTATCACAAATCACTCTGTATTTGTAACATTAAAAAATGTTCTCATTTGAAATCAGGTGAATCATTTTGAAAAGCCCTGTATATACAGGGTGTCCCAGAATTAACTATCTATTTCAATGAAATCGGACAAATTTTTTAAAAACACACTTTTATTTATGTTTATCATGTTTAATATGTGTTAAAAATGTATAAATTTCTAAATTTTTTTCATAATTTTATTTTCATAATTTTTCCACAGTTTTTCATAGTTTTATTTTTAGAATGGCAAAGAGACTCTCCAAA
>JAJOZX010000637.1:1027500-1040000 GCA_023014485.1 Bathynomus jamesi | reverse complement strand
CTAACACTTTTATTTTGTTTTGTATCTTATCTTGTCTTGTATTGTCAAAACCTATACAATCCTGTACAAACTTGTAACTATCCTCTTTCGAATGATGCGTATGATTTTATAAAAGGACTTATACTTTAAGAGTTACAGGGGTTTCTTTTGGGTCCCATTTCTCTGGATCACCCTTTATATATATATATATATATATATATATATATATATTATATATATATATATATATATATATATATATACATATATATATATATATACCATATATATATATATATATATATATATATATATATACACACACACACCTATATATACATACACCATATATATATATATTACATATACCATATATATATATATATATATATATATATATAATATATATATATATATATATATACCATATATACAGGGCCGGCCTTAGGGCAAGGCGAGCTTGGCAGCCGCCTTGGGCCCCCGCGCCTAAGAGGGCCCAGCGCTGCCAGCGGGGCTGGGCAAATAAATTTTTTATATATTTCGCTTCCACCAGATTCCCCGACTCACGCCGGCTGTCATAGGAAAGGGGAAAATTAAGGATAGTTTTAATGAAATATAAAACCATTGCTCCAAGAATATTTTTAACAATTCCTGTGACAATAGCATCAGGAGAAAGAAGCTTCTCAAAATTAAAATTAATTAAAAACTGCTTAAGGTCTAATATTGGCAAGATAGGCTAAATAACCTTGGAATATTGTCAATTGAACATGAAGAAGCAAGGGGTTTCAATTTTGAACCCCTTTTAATGGAATTTTCAGAAAGGAAGGTTAAAAAAATTAGTCTTTAAAATATATTATAAATTTATAAAGTAATGTATTTTTTTAGTATTCTTAATGAAAGCATTTTTTTTGTTATTCTTAATATTATTAGACAGATGTCTTCAATAAAGGTATAGCACTTCAGATTATTTTTTTGCCTTTTTAATATGAACTAAAATCTTTTCTGGAGTGGGGCCCCGTATTATCTAAATGCATAGGGCCCCGCACTTGTTATGGCCGGCTCTATATATATATATATATATATATATGAAAATTATTTCACGAAGGTAACACGTGAAAAATATTTATGATGAATAAAACCACGAAGGAAAGGAAACACAAAATGGTGCTCAAGCGCTTTCGTCTAATGACATCCTCAGGAACATTAGACGAAAGCGCTTGAGCACCATTTTGTGTTTCCTTTCCTTCGTGGTTTTAGTCATCATATATATATATATATATATATATATATATATATGAATAAAACCACGAAGGAAAGGAAACACAAAATGGTGCTCAAGCGCTTTCGTCTAATGACATCCTCAGGAACACTGAAGTACATAAAAAGGTTTCAGCCTATATATAGGTTACAGAAAGAAAAAAAAAAGAGAAAAAATAAATAACATACACACACACACACACATATATATACATATACATACATATCTATATATACAAATACATACATACATACATACATACATATATATGCAATAAACAGAGAAGTAAAAATAAAAAATAAAAAATTAAAACCTTAAAGGATTACCAGTGAGGCGTACAGATTTGTAAGGAAAAATATCGATTTTTAGCACAAGATCAAATGGATTATAAAAATATAAATTTATACTGGAACTCTGCCCGGGTTTTAACACACTGCTGCCTATGGTCAGGTTTCGATATATATAAAAAAAAAAAATAATAAAATGCAAATTAAAAGTTAATAAAGTAGCAGACAAGTTTACCAAAGATTTAATGTTTTACCCTTCTTATCTAAATCTGTTTTAAAGGAATTCAAAATAACAGGATCGAGTTGAAAAAGACCTTTGCTTATGTTGAAGTTATTTGAAAGTTGGATTTTGAATTCCTTTAAAACAGATTTAGATAAGAAGGGTAAAACATTAAATCTTTGGTAAACTTGTCTGCTACTTTATTAACTTTTAATTTGCATTTTATCATTTTTTTTTTTATATATATCGAAACCTGACCATAGGCAGCAGTGTGTTAAAACCCGGGCAGAGTTCCAGTATAAATTTATATTTTTATAATCCATTTGATCTTGTGCTAAAAATCGATATTTTTCCTTACAAATCTGTACGCCTCACTGGTAATCCTTTAAGGTTTTAATTTTTTATTTTTTATTTTTACTTCTCTGTTTATTGCATATATATGTATGTATGTATGTATGTATTTGTGTATATATAGATATGTATGTATATGTATATATATGTGTGTGTGTATGTATGTTATTTATTTTTTCTTTTTTTTTTTCTTTCTGTAACCTATATATAGGCTGAAACATTTTTATGTACTTCAGTGTTCCTGAGGATGTCATTAGACGAAAGCGCTTGAGCACCATTTTGTGTTTCCTTTCCTTCGTGGTTTTATTCATCATAAATATTTTTCACGTGTTACTTTCGTGAAATAATTTTCATATATATATATATATATATATATATATACACACATTTAACTGCAAACATGCAGTATAATTAACGTAAAGAACGACGCTTGTATAGGAGATATTCCGCGCAAGATGAGAGAGAGAGAACGAAACAAATAAAAAAATAAGGTAACCACCCGGGAATCGAACCCGGGACCTTCCGTTTGCCGGTCAGATATGATAACCATTACACCATGGGCCTCACTCATTCAAATGCCGTAATTCTTCTACATACGCGCAGAAACCAATGCCCCAAGGGGGCACCTCCCGCATGCCGTAACATTAAATACATTTAACTGCAAACACGCAGTATAATTAACGTAAAGAACGACGCTTGTATAGGAGATATATATGTATATAATGTTACGGCATGCGGGAGGTGCCCCCTTGGGGCATTGGTTTCTGCGCGTATGTAGAAGAATTACGGCATTTGAATGAGTGAGGCCCATGGTGTAATGGTTATCATATCTGACCGGCAATCGGAAGATCCCGGGTTCGATTTCCGGGTGGTTACTTCATTTTTTCATTTGTTTCGTTCTCTCTCTCTCATCTTGCGCGGATATCTCCTATACAAGCGTCGTTCTTTACGTTAATTATACTGCGTGTTTGCAGTTAAATGTATATAATGTTATGGCATGCGGGAGGTGCCCCCTTGGGGCATTGGTTTCTGCGCGTATGTAGAAGAATTACGGCATTTGAATGAGTGAGGCCCATAGTGTAATGGTTATCATATCTGACCGGCAATCGGAAGATCCCAGGTTCGATTCCCGGGTGGTTACCTCATTTTTTCATTTGTTTCGTTCTCTCTCTCTCATCTTGCGCGGTATATCTCCTATACAAGCGTCGTTCTTTACGTTAATTATACTGCGTGTTTGCAGTTAAATGTATATAATGTTACGGCATGCGGGAGGTGCCCCCTTGGGGCATTGGTTTCTGCGCGTATGTAGAAGAATTACGGCATTTGAATGAGTGAGGCCCATGGTGTAATGGTTATCATATGTGACCGGCAATCGGAAGATCCCGGGTTCGATTCCTGGGTGGTTACCTCATTTTTTCATTTGTTTCGTTCTCTCTCTCTCATCTTGCGCGGAATATCTCCTAAACAAGCGTCGTTCTTTACGTTATATATATGTATATATATATATATATATATATATAAATATATAATATATTATTATATATATATATACACACACCACATATATATATATATATATATATATATACACACCAATATATATATATATATATATACACACACCATATATATATACACACACCAAAATATATATATATATACACATGGCGAACGTTATAGAAGTAAAGCACTCAATTCCAGAACCGATAAATGCGACTATAGCAGAACTTAAATTAAACGACTTCAAACTTCTTGTTGCGGTTATATATAGGCCCCCTAATCAAACAGCTGATACGGAAGAAGCGTTATATCGTGAACTAAAGAGAATAGTCGGTTGTGAGCAGGCTTTAGTTATGGGTGACTTTAATTGCGCCAACGTGAATTACGATACAATGCAGGGAGACGCGGAAGGTAATCGTTTAGTTAATTTTCTCGAGGATAGCTTTCTTAGTCAAAAGGTTGGGAAACCTACGAGGTTGGACAGTATTTTAGATTTAGTAATAACTACGGATGATAGGCTAATTATTGATCTTCAATTAATAGAACCGTTAAGCAATAGCGATCACAATATGGTCGAGTTTGTCCTCTCAGTAAGTCACTCGAAACCAACTAACTCGACTAAAATTCCTAACTTCCAGCACGCAGACTTTTGTAAATTTCGAGATAAATTGTCAAACGTCAATTGGGAAAACGTGATGGGGATCTCCAACGCAAAACTAATGTGGGAATCGTTCGAAACAGTATTTAGGACAATGAATGAGGAATGTGTGCCGTACAAAATTAAGCGTGCGAAAGTAAACAACAAGCCCTTGTGGTTTACTTCTAGAGGAGGAGACATTATAAAAAGTAGAGATAGGGCTTATAGGCAACATAAGTGCGATAAAGTCAATTTGTTGTTACGAAACAATTACATACCTCTGAGGCGTGAAGCGAAAAGTGTAATAAAAAAGTCCAAGCGCGAATTTGAAATCTCCATAGCTCGTGACGGTAAAGAAAACCCCAAGCGATTCTTTCAATACGTCAATAATAGAAATCCAGTAAAAAGTGTCTTGGGTCCATTGAAAAATGTAAACGGAAATCTAGTTTCTGAAAACAAGGAAATGGCTACCTTGCTAAACGAATTTTTTACCTCAGTTTTTACTATAGAAGATGTAACGAATATCCCTACGGTCATAGACATACTACTTTTTGATAATGGTAATATTTTGGATAATATTGTCGTTAGTGAAGGGGAGGTAATGCGCTATATTGATAAGATGAAAACGCGTAAATCACGGTGTCCGGATTCCATATATCCCATACAACTAAAAGAATTAAAAGATAGCATTGTTGTGTCGTTAACAAAGATTTTTAATGCGTCTATTTCTGAGGGGTGCGTACCAGATAATTTCAAGTTAGCAAACGTAACACCTATCTTTAAGAAAGGCGATAAAGGTGCGGCGGGAAATTATAGGCCAATCAGTTTAACGTCTGTTGTAGGTAAGCTACTGGAATCAATAATTAGGGATCGTATAGTCGAACACTTAGAATTGCACAAACTAGTTAGAAATACACATCACGGACTTAGGCGAAACAAATCTTGCGTAACTAATCATTTAGAATTTTCCCAAAGCGTGGTTAACGTTTACGATAGACATCGGGCGGTTGATGTAGTGTATTTAGATTTTCAAAAAGCGTTTGACACCGTGCCGCACAAAAGACTCTTTGAAAAAACTAAGGCTCATGGAATCAGGGGTGTAGTAATAAATTGGCTAGAAGAGTGGTCGCGAGGTAGGAAACAGAGGGTGGTCGTTGATGGAGCGGAGTCGTGTTGGGCTAATGTAGCGAGTGGCGTTCCTCAGGGTTCTGTATTGGGCCCCTTGCTTTTTCTTATATATATTAACGATTTAGATGTCGGCCTAGTCAGTACAGTTTCAAAGTTTGCGGATGACACGAAGCTGGGTGGTAGGGCGATTAATGACGAAGATCGAGGTAAAATTCAGGAAGATCTGAATAAAATCGTTGATTGGTCAGTCACATGGCAAATGAGATTTAACGTGGATAAGTGCAAAATTTTGCATATAGGTTCGCGTACCGGTAGTTTTGCGTATAGTATGTCAGGGAAAGATTTAACAAGCGTAGAACAGGAAAAAGATTTAGGAGTTATAGTCACTAGTGATTTAAAAGTAGCGAAACAAAGTACAGCAGCGGCAGGGACGTAACTAGGGTTTAGAAATTAGTGAGGTCCAGATTTTTTTTCGATCGCGGCGGGACGAGCAAAATTCAGACCAAAATGACATCTACAAACACAACCCAAGCTATACACTAAACACAAAACACAAAACGCTCGACTCTCCCTCTTTTGAAAAGAAAAGCGGTAATATGCGTTTCATACACGGAGAACGGTTCAGTCTATTTTTTTTTTTTTTTTAGGAAATAATTACCGAGGTCCGGACCTCGGTGACCTCATAGGTAGTTACGGCCCTGAGCAGCGGTCAATAAGGCGAACAAAGTGTTAGGTTTTATAGCTCGAAATTTTGAGTACAAATCGCGCGATATTATAGTTCCTCTTTATAAAGCCTTAGTTGGACCCCATTTGGAGTACGTGGTCCAATTTTGGAATCCGCATATGCGCAAAGATATAGACAAAATCGAAAGAGTTCAAAGACGAGCAACTAAGATGATTCCGTCGCTTAGGTCAAACTCGTACGAGGATAGGCATAAGGAGTTAAAATTGACAACACTCGAGACTAGGAGGTTAAGGGGTGATCTAATCCATTTTTTCAAAATTATGAATGGGTTCGATAACGTAGATAGAAATAGCTTTTTCGAAATATCTCAAAAAATAGGACTAGAAATAACGGGTGTAAGTTGACAAGTAGAAGGTTCGAGACAGCAGTTGCGAAAACTTTTTTACGCATAGAATAGTAAATAGCTGGAATAGTTTGCCGGTAGACGTAATTAGTAGCACGTCTATAAACATGTTTAAAAATCGATTAGACGCATATGTTGATAGATTGGGTATAGTTTAAGGTAGTAAAATTAAGGCTTTGAGGGGATAGATCCCACAGCTCAACACAAGTGTTGTGGGATATAGGGAGGCAGCGTCTTGGGTTAGGGGATACTCTCTGTCCTTACACACCCCATTTAAAGAGATTCCTCTGCTGAGCGGTGCCCCCCATAGTACTGTGAGGTATTAAAAAACTCATGATCTTCACCTGCCCCACAAACACCTTTAAATGGGAGACCCAAGATGGGTGCACACACATTTCTACATTAATGTAGTCTTTACAGCCACACCGTAATGAAATTGACTGGATTCTTTGGATCTGATATATTTGCATGTCGGTTATAAATAGATATAGAGTGTAACATATTTGTGTATAGTAGTCTATTATGACTTGATCCTCTGGATCCAGAGATTGTATCTTTAGTTTTAAATCGATAATTAATTAGTTTTACTAAATTGGTCGTTGCCAATGTACAAATTGTACAGGAAGTTGTTACATAAATTTCTTGTTCTTGTGGTTCGGAACCCACGTAAAATTGTAGGTCCCCTCCGCCACCACGGAGGACATACACAATTACGAACACAGTTAGGTAGACCAGCCATGAGTGGATCCTCGGGTCTTTGTTGGTCTGAAACATTATAACATTATTATAACATATATATATATATATATATACATACACCATATATATATATATATATATATATATATATATAATATATATACAGGGTGGGCCGTAAGTTTCCATACATAGGAAAAATTAAACTTTTGTTTTTATGTTTCAGATACCCTAAGAATATTCGTTTGACGTAAGATCTTGTTTACTGATGAAGCAAATTTTTACGTCAATGGAGAGGTTAATCGGCAAAACATACGTTATTGGAGTAATGCTAACCCTAACTGGCTGAGTCCGACGAAGATGCAAGGTGCCGGTAAAGTGATGGTGTGGGCCGGGATATGGGGTGACAGAATTATTGGACCAATTTTTGTCAGTGGAAATCTTAATGCCGAAAGGTATCTTAACATGTTGCAAGAAGAGATTTTCCCATCCCTGCTAAACGAGGAAGGTAACTTCCCAGTTTACTTCCAGCAAGATGGAGCTCCACCTCATTATGGTCTTCACGTGCGTCGGTATTTGGATCAGCAGTTTCCGGATGCTTGGATTGGTCGGCGTGGTCCTGTGGAGTGGCCTCCCAGATCCCCAGATCTCACCCCCCTTGATTTCTATCTTTGGGGGCACTTGAAGGCCATGGTGTATCAGGAAAAGATACGAGACATAAATCATCTAAAGGAACGTATCACCAACGCCATTACAAGCATAACGTCAACTGTGCTAATGCGTGTTCATCAACAGTGGGGAACACGTATTGAAATGTGTTTTCAAAACAATGGCAACCATGTAGAGCATATTATATAAATAAAAATGGTTGTCCATAAAAAAATGTTTATTTTTCCTATGTATGGAAACTTACGGCCCACCCTGTATATATACATATATATATATATATATATGGTGTGTATATATATATATATATATTTATATATATGGTATATATATATATATATATATATATATATATATATATTATATATATATAATATATATATATATATATTTATATATATGGTATATATATATATATATATATATTTATATATGGTGTGCATATATATATATATATATATATATATATATATTAGTGATGTAGCGGATGTCATTTTTTTCACATCCGCGGATGCGGATGCGGATGTTTGATTTCAACATCCGCGGATGCGGATGCGGATGCGGATGTCTACATTTTCGTTATTTTTTAGGATATATTCGAGATTTGTTGTGTTTAACGTATATAATAAGTTATTATATAGAGAGAGCTGTAGCTATAATGTAGTATAATTGATTAATTGTACAATAATTGCTGTACTTTTCTCTGAACATATAAAATAATATCAAGCATCTAACTAATATAGAAATCAATTAGTGAATTCGTCTGCAAATAAATTCGTTATATTTTGTTGAGTTTCAGCCACAATTAGAAACCATAATTGTGTTACCAGGATGCGGGACGTGAACCCAACTCAAATGCACCCCATCGACCTCTTTCCCCAACCTCCACCCTTATAGAAAGAGATCTTTAATTAGCTTGATAACTATTTATATTAAGTTTAAAGTTTTATTAGGCATATTTATAAATGAGTAATTAAAATAAAGTAAACTAAGATGTTCATCGTTTAATGTTCAAACTTAATTATAGGAAGGTTATGCTTAAGGAACATTAATTTTTCTGCTGCCAGTCTGTTTCTCTTTTCATCATACATTAATCCAGCACTGCTAAATAATCTCTCGCTTGGTACGTTTGTTGGATGACAGGCTAAATGTTTCCTTGCAAGTTTACTCAAGTATGGATAGATATTCTGCGTATTTTTCCACCAACTAATAGGATTGTCACATGCAGCCAGGCGTTTTTCTTGGTGATTGCTCTCGATCATTTTTACTACATCTTTAGACATCGCGTAGGTCTCGTCATTGCTGCTTGACTCAAGAAACTGAGAGACAGATTCTGTGATAGATTTGCTTGTTGAAGGTGTTGGTTCTGTCACTGAAACTTTTATTCTTTTGGTGGGTGGCGAAGCGACAGATTCAAGAGATTGAAGCTCTTCAACTGCTTTGCCAAGTGATGATTTAACTCGTTCTAATGTACTAGGTGAAAATAACTTAGCTTTGTAACGTGGATCTAAGTAGGTTGCAAGAGAGTAACTTCATACAAGAACAGCCTCTCGTCTTGTCGCTTGCATCACTTTTGCGCACAATGAACTAGTTCTATTAATATAGTAGAATTTGATAATTTCCGCTTATTAATGACATTTTGTCTCAACGGTCCACATCCGCAGTCCAAAGTGCGGATACGGGTGCGGATGCGAGAAAATGTGCGGATGTTAGGCGGATGCGGATGCGGATGCGGATGTGACCTACATCACTAATATATATATATATATATATATATACAGTGCCCGCGAAAAGTATCCTATCACCCTTGAAATTTGTATTTTTTACATAAAAAACAATGTTTAAATGTATACTAACCTTATATTAGTATTTTGTCATCTGTCCTTTGGTTTGGATGACTTGTTCTAGACGTTTTGGCATGGATTTAATCGTTTTGACAAACTTCCACTGATATTTCCTTGCACCATACCTTTTTGATGGCCTCTTGTAATTTTTCGACTGAGCCAGTGTCGTGGCATTCAACCTTATTTTTATTATTAGCCACAGATTTTCTATCGGATTGAGATCTGGACTATTACCAGGCCAATCCAAAATATCAAATTTATTGTCAGTAATCCATTTTGTCACTATTTTGGCCCTGTGACATGGTGCACCATCATGCATGTATGTTTTTGTCCTTTGGATTGCCATTGCCATTGGAAGTTTATCCTGTAGCATTGCTAAATACCGTGCACCATTCATAGTTGTGTTCTTCGGAAGAAAATATAAGTTTCCACGCCCATAGTAACCGAAACAACCCCAAACCATCACACTTGGAGGGTGTTTCATTGTCTTTAGGGTGTATTTAGGGTCCATCCTATTTGAGCCAATAGGCCGGCGAACCTTTTTTGGACAACTTCTGAATGTCAAAAATGTCGACTCATCGCTAAATAAAACCTTCTTCCAGTCATCAACAGTCCAATGAATGTATTTTTTACAAAATGCGACACGTTTTTTACGCATTTTTTCATTAATGAACGGTTTCTTAGCAGCATGGCGAGATGGTAATCCGAGTTTTTTTTGGAGCCGCTCCTGGATAGTTCGTTCAGAAACACCAGATAACAAATTATTCATATTAAATTTTATTTCTTTCGCAGTTATTGTTGGGTTTTTCAATACTAAACGTTTCATAAGTTTGTCTGTTCGCGAATTTGTTTTTCTCGGTCTGCCAGATCGTTTTTTAGGGACTGGCGTGGTTAGGCCACCATTGTTCTTAGCCCGTGAAACCCATAAATTAACGGTACTTTGGGATATGTTTAATTCCTTAGCTATCTGTCTCTGTGATTTCCCACATGCATGCAAAGCAACAATAGCACCTCGACAATCACTCTTAAGTTGTTTTTTAGCACACATTATATATAAATTTTATTTACACCACTTTCTGTAAAAAAAAAAAAAATCAAGAAATTTACACAAACAGTGAAATCTGACAAATTTGAGACACAGCCACCCGCAACGAAGGCTACCAGAACACTAATTTGAGAATGCTTTGGATAGCTCTCATATCAGCGAGCAACCTCAAAGTTACCAGATGTCGCTAGAACAAATAGAAAGTGAATTACGTGTCTCTGAATATCAAGGGAAAATATTGTATTTTCTTGAGTGATCGGATACTTTTCGCGGGCACTGTATATATATATATATATATATATATAATGTTATAATAATGTTATAGGAAAATATTTATTTACGTCGTTTCTATACATTAATATACTGCGTGGTCACTGCAGTTAAATGTACATATTCACGATTTGCGAGGGTACCCTCTCAAGGCATTGGTTTCTGCCCTATGTAGGAGAATTACGACTTATGACTGACCGAGGCCCGTGGTGTAGTGGATAGCATATCTGACCGGCAATCGGAAGATCCCGGGTTCGATTCCCGGGCGGTTACCTCATTTTTCATTTGTTCGTTATTTCTCTTCCTCGTGTGCAGAACGCTCCTCTATACTTACGTCGTTTCTATACATTAATATACTGCGTGGTCATTGCAGTTAAATGTACATATTCACGATTTGCGAGGGTGCCCTCTCAAGGCATTGGTTTCTGCCCTATGTAGGAGAATTACGACTTATGACTGACCGAGGCCCGTGGTGTAGTGGATAGCATATCTGACCGGCAATCGGAAGATCCCGGGTTCGATTCCCGGGCGGTTACCTCATTTTTCATTTGTTCGCTATTTCTCTTCCTCGTGTGCAGAACGCTCCTCTATACTTACGTCGTTTCTATATATATATATAATAATGCTATAATATTATAATGTTTCAGACCAACAAAGACCCTAGGATCCACTCATGGCTGGTCTACCTAACTGTGTTCGTAATCGTGTATTGTGTATGTCCTCCGTGGTGGCGGAGGGGACATACAATTTTACGTGGGTTCCGAACCACAAGAACATAAGAAATTTATGTAAAAACTGCAGGTAAATTGGCAACGACAAGTTTTTACGAAACTAAATAGTTATCAATTTAAAACTAATTAATTATCGATTTAAAACTAATGATAGAATCTCTGGATCCAGAGGATCAAGTCATAATAGACTACTATCCACAAATATGTTACACTCTATATCTATTTATAACGGACATGCAAATATATCAGACCCAAAGAATCCAGTCAATTTCATTATTGTATCCATCAAGTCACGGTCCATATCGATTGCGGACCAAGGCAAAATTTAAAACCATATACATTACAATATATACACTTACGAGGAAAAGTGTAGGTGTGGCTGTAAAGACTGTACAGTAATGTAGAAATGTGTGTGCACCCATTTTGGGTCTCCCATTTAAAGGTGTTTGTGGGGCAAGTGAAGATCATGAGTTTTTCAATACCTCACAGTACTATGGGGGGCACCGCTCGCTCGGCAGAGGAATCTCTTTAAATGGGGTGTGTAACGACAGAGAGTATCCCCTAACCCAAGACGCTGCCTCCCTATATCCCACAACACTTGTGTTGAGCTGTGGGATGTATCCCCAGAAAGCCTTAATTTTACTACCTTAAACTATACCCTGTCTATCAACATATGCGTCTAATCGATTTTTAAACATGTTTATAGACGTGCTACTAATTACTTCTAACGGCAAACTATTCCAGCTATTTACTATTCTATGCGTAAAAAAGTTTTTCGCAACTGCTGTCTCGAACCTTCT
>JAJOZX010000637.1:932500-1012500 GCA_023014485.1 Bathynomus jamesi | reverse complement strand
CCATAATTCCAAGTTACAAATGGTCCAATTTTTTGATTTCGGGTTGACTCTTGATTTAGCGTAAATTAGTTCGGATTTTCCATTTCCAACTAGATAGCAACTTACTGCATAGCCTTCTTGGCTGGCATCACAAAAGATGTGGAGTTGAAGATTTTCCAAGAGAGGTTTGGAATTTTCAAAAGCTTGTCTAGGAAAATTCAGAAATTCCACTTTGTTTATTTCTTTGCAAAGTTTTTTCCATTCACCCAGCATTTCAGGTTCTAGATATTCATCCCAATCTTTTTTTGGTAGATACTACCTTCTGCATGAAGAGTTTTAATTTAAACACTAAGGGTGCAACAAATCCAATTGGATCAAACAATGATTGCACAGAACTTAGTATTTCTCTTTTAGTTTTGGCTTCTGTGTTCAAGTTTACAGTTTTTAGATGGAGTGTATCAGCATTTGTGTTCCAACCATATCCTAATAGTTTTATGTTTTCTTTATCTTCTGAGGAGGCTATGTCATGTTTTTCAAATAGTCCTTGAAGTTCTGAGTGATTGGAGGCCCATTCATATAGCTTCAAATTATAATCAATTAAGGTGTTTACAATATAATTGTAAAGGTCTTTGAGTTCTGAGAGATTGTTGGCATTAATTAAAGCATTGTTCATGTAAAAGCGGTTAGCTAGGTAGTCTGCCACTTGGTTTTGTTGTTCATTAAAAATGTGTTGGAGAGATTGTTGTAGTAAAAATGGACTGCTTTTGTTGCCAAAGGTAACTCTCTTATATTTATAGCAGATCAGGTTGTCGTCATTTGGAGCCAATTGGGTATCTTTCAACCACAGAATTTTGTGGGTATTGCAGTCAAATTCTGTTTGATATTTAAGTTGTAGATATGCTTTTTGAATGTCTCCAATCATCAAATATTTACCATGCCTTAATTTAATGCACAATTTTGCTAAATGAGGTAGGAGCGAAGGGCAGTCCTCCGTAGCATCATTTGCTGTTATTTCTTCTGGTTTGCTTTTACCCGAGGGATCTACTACAATCCTAACTTTAGTTGTTTGTACTCCAGGGCGAAATACTGGAAAATGAGGTAAAAAATTTCCTTCTTGTTTTAAGGTTTCTGTTAAGGCTACTTCTTCTATTATTCCTTCCTGGAATTGTTGTTCAAGGATGTCTGAATAAGGTTGCATTAAGTTATCTTTTTTTAATTTTTTGCAAGTGGACTTTAACCTGCTAATAGCATAGTTAAAGTTTGGTGAAATTTTATCTTTTTGGTCATTCCATGGTACCTTAACAGACAATCTTTCATCTTCTATTTTAACTTCCTTTTCGAAGTTTGCAATCAGATATTTTCTTTGTTTGAAAATGGTTCATCCCCACAAATACCAAGTTTTCTAGTTTGCTAAATTGTGCAATCTGGTGTTCAATTTTTTCTAGATCTTCATTAGAAGTTGTACTAGTAAGTAGAGGGTTGGTAATACAGAAGCTGATCTGATCTCTTATTGGTTCTTTTCTTTTCAGGGTAGTAATCTGAAGGGAAACCCAATAAAAGTATTCCATAGGGAGATTTATAACAAGAGGCAGTATGAATCTGATGAATGCTGAGGGCAAAAAGTTTGTGGGTTGCAGCCCCAAAAATTAACATGAAGTCGGCCACTTCATCAGCTTCAAAGTGATCTGCAAGCTGATAATTTAAGGATTTTAAATAAGTTTGAAGTTTCAGTAATCCCTGAACTTCATATTTAATATTAATATCATCAATTATGATGGCTTCTATTTCTTGGTAGTTTCCAGGGTTTCTAGAATCCTCCAATTTAATATAGCTACTTCATAATTTGGTTGTTTCTTGTTGGCTATAAATCGTGTTATGGTTATGGATTCATCGTAGTGTTTAGTTGGAAGATTTAATTTTTTCACAAGTTCCTTGGTAATGTAGCTGGCTTGACTACAATTATCCAAAAGTGCTCTGCATTTAATTGATTTTTCTGAGTTTCTTATTCTCATCTGCATGGAAGGAATTAATGCCACTTCTTGATCAGTGTTTTTTAAACTTAATAAGTTAGTAACTTGTTTCCCTTGTTTTGAGTTTTCTTTTTGGATAGCTACTTCAGTACTGGTTTTGGTTTTCTTATCTTCCTCTGGTTTTCCTTTTTGTTTGGTACAAAGGAAGGATAAATGGTTAGAAAACCTACAAAATGAACAGGGTTGGAAAGAAATGGGGCATTCTTTGGCTTGGTGTTTAGATGAGGTGCATTTAGTACAATAATTTAATTTAGCAAGTTTTTTCAGTTTATCCCAACTTTCAGGGAAAGAATCACATTTTGAGATTCTGTGAGAGTTTTTCTTACATAATTTGCAGTAAAGTTCTCTCTGGTCAGTATGTTGAGCCTCTTGAGGATTGTCTTTGGGTGGAAACTGCCAGAGTAGCTGTAGTTTGGCAGAATACCATGGTTTTCTGGCTGGTTCTGGAGAGAAGTTTCTTTTTGTTTAGGCATTAAGGTGGTTAATTCACTTTGACTTGGATCAAAATTAACATTAGCTAAGGTTTTGGTAGCTTCAGCAATTGCTTCTTTAAATTTATCAAAGTGGTCATTAGTGTGGACCAAAATGGGGGGTAAAATTATAAAGTTGAAGAAATCCTTGTTCCACATTAATGCCCTTGTTCCTTTGGACCAGATAGACATGTCAGCAAAATGTTAGTCAAATATGAGAATATTTAGGGGCCCCGAGATTTAATGACTTATAAAAATTTTCCAATGAATAGGCGTGCTTAGAACATCAATGATCAACTCAACTCTTGAGTTGCAACTTATGAAAAAATTTCTTTATTTAAGAAGATTTGGAGTTAATAGAGTACAAAAACAATCTTAGATCATTATTTCAGAGAAAATTATTAATAAGGAAAACAAAAATTTTGGATAAAATATATTATCCTTAATTGGTCAACTCTAAATTAAAGGCTTTGCCTAATTGGCTTGAACCTTTTAGTTATCCTTTTTATCTCCTAATTTAACTGGTTTATTTTACTATTTCAGAAATTTAATTTTTTAAACTAAAAATGGCTACTCGTTCTAAAACTAAAGTTTGGCTCATTGGCCATTTAAATAAAAATATACTTTGTTGCCGCTTACCTACAAAACTGCAAGTTTTGCAAACATATTTCTTCCATCAAAAAGAGGAAAAATTGGGACGAAGAAGATCCCTTAATCTTTGCTTAGATGAAGTGATGACCTACTGGGAGAAAGCCAGGATCCCCACAATGCGTAGAGACAGTGCCATCCGAAAGATTGACTCTTTAATAAGCTGTTATGATAAATTGATGAAAAACAGAAAAAGGCCCGAGGAAAAATGCCGTATGTTTAAAGATGAAATTAAGGCTGAAATTCTTGATATTGGTCACTCTAATGCCCTTTTGATGATGTCAAATGAAGAAGACAAGCTTTTCTACTTAAGCCAGCAAGAATATCCTACACAAAGTAGCATGGGTACAGTAGACCAAATTCTTGCAAAAAGAGAGAAAAGAAGGCTTCATCGTGAAGAATTAGAGTGTGAAAGAGCCCTCAAAGAGCAGAAGCGATCTAAAAGATCATTCTTGCCTGCCAATAGAGATGATTTCACATCGTCATCATCATCATCACCATCAACTAATGACGATGTAGTAGGGACCACTGATTATCAAATCATGGTAGTTGTGTGTATTAACCTTCATTCTTTCTCTCCCATACAGGTTTGAATGCCATAACCCCCATAAAATCTAGACCCATAGAATCTAACGTCAGAATTGTGGCTTAATGTTATAAAAAGATAAAGCAAAACACAAAAAGGGGTGTTTGTTTAAGAAGCCCTAAACCATTTGATTAACTTAATTTGACTTCAGTTTTTTGATTTTTGGACCAACGTGAGAAAAAAAGTCATGCACGGTATGGGTCCGGAAATGGGTAGGCTTGCCAAATCTGAACAGGCCAACAAACAAAGTGCACAGTGCGACTGGGTATACGTGTAATGTCGGTTGCTGAAGCTAGAAGTTAAGAAAGACAGAAATTAAATGACATTCATCTAATGCGTTTGACTTCTTGAACTCGAACAATCATCCCAGAACCTTCTGAAAGTTTAAGTGGTGGTACCTGCACCTCAGTTAAGGCCAGGTATCAATAACACCTTGCCCTCCTTTCCATTTAGCCTAGTCAGGGTTATTTAGGGTATAATTATTGTATGTGAACAAAAACCACTAAAAGAAGGACATTTAAGTTTCAAGATAAGGAATCAGGAAGCAACTCATCATTGTTTCTTGATTCATCTTTATTGTAACCCGAAGGAGCCTCTCTTGACCATTGTAATGCGAAGATAGATCACTTGCTTTGCCTAAGTCCAGTTGTCTGTGACCATGTGTTAACATATATATGAAAATGTGCTCTTGCGATTGACACTGCGTGTACAGTTGTAAAAGATATACCTTATTGCTTGTCTGCCCACTTACCCTAATGTCGTTGCTTCACCCTGCCTAACCCCCGCTTCTCTGACTTTTTCCTCCCTTTCATGTGTTGTATAGAATGTAACCTCCCCTTTCCCATCAATAAAAATTGTTCATGGTTTTTCCTCTAGTGTGTTTTTCCAACCCGTTGAGGTTACAGTTTGATTGGCTACGGCATTGTCATCGGGAATGTGGTGAGCATTTTTGTTTCCTTTTTCGTGGAATATTGGGAGGTCCTGAGGTTGGGTCAGTCCGGTGGGCATTGGGACACTTAACTAATCGCATTGTTTCTCTGTTCTGAGGATAACGAGATCACGCCTGGAGGGTCGCGTCGGGATCAACGAGACTCCGGGAAAATTTACCGCATCAGGGATTGTTAGAAGCCCGTCCTCCCTCAGCCAACGAGCCGCCTTCGGGTGTTTGGTTTTGAAGTAAGTCTTCTCCCCGTACCGGTAGAAAATAATTGCATGAAATGAAAATGTTGTCGGGTGGTTCACATTGACTCGGAACTTCATTGGTTTATTGGATAACCCACCTCAACATTTTTGGTGTCCAGACCCGGGAACGGGAGGCACCCAACGTTGACGGCTTCGGCTTAGCACGGACGGAAAAAAAAAAAAAAAAAAAAATGTCAGATTTAGTTGAGTTCAAGACCCAGGTTGCCCAACTTGTTGACCTGGTCAAGGAGCAGAAACAACAAGCTCTAGAATCAGAGCAGAACTGGACGCAGCGGTTGGTGGACCTTGAAACGGTCTGGAAAGGAAAGTATGACCGGTTGTCCAAAGAAAATGACGATCTTGTGGCCCGAAGTGAATACTGGCAAGAACGAGTGGACCAACTGGAGAGAAAACAAGCAGCCAGAGTGGAACAATCTGACGATCTTGTGGCCCGAAGTGAATACTGGCAAGGACGAGTGGACCAACTGGAGAGAAAACAAGCAGCCAGAGAGGAACAAGAACTTCAGAGTGCCCGTCAGGAATATGAAGACCTCGTACCAGATAACGACATGGAGCAGAAGGCGGAGGTCAGAAAAGAGCCGTCCAAGAATCCTCGAACAAGGAAACATTCAGACGTCAGTTTCAACAGACCTCATAACCTCAGTTCCGAATCGTCTCATGATGAGGAGTCAAGCTCATCAGACGAAATCAACGTCAAGAAGGAGGAAACGCGGCCTAGATACCCATCATCCAGAAAATATCATCATAGGGTCCAGCAGCTAACACCCATGAACGCTCCCGAATTGGATGACTTCAATGTCAACAGTGGACGCTCCTTCCCCGAATATCTTGAAGCGTTTGAGCGCCACTGTGCCTCAAAATATAATTGTGAAAGACGAGATTGGACAGGAACTTTAGGAAAGCACTTGACAGGAAAACTTCAAGACTTGTACCATGCTTATGGGGGTTGTGGTATCGAATATGACAACATGAAGGAAAAACTGTTAACATGGCATAAGAGAATCAAGAAGACCGTGACCACTGGAAAGGTTGCCGAATTCAAGAATGCCAAAATGAAGTCAGGGGAATCTCCCGATGTATATGCGGTCCGATTGGAGACATTGGCACGAAGGGCATTCCCTCAGAAAGACATCGAGACCAGCAAGGAGTTAAGGAGGAAGTACCTCGAGACTGTCCCCTCAGCCCTGTCACAACACCTAGCGAGGATAATAACGGAAAACAAGACTCTGCACCATAAGAAGGTCTACTGGTCCAACATTTTGGATTTTGTGGCCTTACAAGGAACTGAAAGTTCTGGAAACCCGACCACACCTGAACCAATAGAAGTCTTTCAAATGCAGGTCCCTGTTCAGGTTTCCGAAAATCTTGACACTTCCAGACAGGGATTTGTTCCTCAGAGCCAGCCACGACTAGGTAGGAATAGAGGACGCGGTCGTCCACGAAGCAATGGAAATGGGACAAGCGTTTTCTCACGGAGGCAAGGAGGGTCAAGAGAAAACCAGCAAGGACAGGATCGCTCACGAAATCAACGACCAAATCAGGAAAGCAGTTACAGGCCAGGATCCTCGACCCACCCTAGAGAACAACGACAACCCAGAACTCATGGCCAGAGGGAATCCAGCAACGGAGCAACAGATGAAGAGTGTCAGTGGTGTACCAGAAAAGGACATAACGAGGCCAATTGCCGAAGGAAGAATGGTGCCTGTTTGTTGTGTGGCGCGTTGGACCATTTTGTCCGTGAGTGCTCCAGAAATTCCCAGAGAACACCAACCCCTGACCCCTACTGCCCAATATCATTGTTCCCGTTGTCAGGGCCCTCACCCTGGTATGTATTGTCCCTTGAGAAGTCGATATCAATCGACATCAGGAAATCAAAATATGGAAGATCATGAAGGCCAACAACCATCCCAGTCGGAAAACTAAGCATGTCCAACGAGGACAGGGACTCGTTGGAAAGGATTGTCACAATCCCTGATAATGATGACCATCCCAGAGCTAGATGCACCCCAGAGTTTGCCCCCCGAGCAACTACCTTTCCTGAAGACCACTGGTTGTGTGACTCACAGGGCGATTTGAGAAGTCATGCTCTAGAGCAGGGGTTCCCAAGCATTTTCCAGTGCGACCCCTTCTAGTGCTGTTGCCTATCCAGTGCGACCCCAAGTCATTACGAAGAACAAGTATATATATATATATATATATATATATATACATAATATATATATATATATATATATAATTTTATCTAGTGAGGAAGAATCTTAAAATAAATAGAGACATATTTTTATACGTATTTATTTAACTGTAAAAACAAATAAGGAAATGTATTACATAACTCAAGAGTGTTAAAGTAAACATTGTCAGAAACTATTTACAACTCTCTCATGTTTAATATGTAATATAAAACAACATATCAATCAATATTCTAAGTTCCTACTCTATCATATGTCTGATATGCTATAACAGTGGCATATTTCATATCTGACATGTGTACATTATGATTTGATTAATTTTTTGTACTTGGGGTATATGAGGTTAAGGAACATAGCATACAATTTTCTAAGTTGATGTTTGAAATACGGTTACGGTACTCATTTTTCATAAATACCATTGACGAGAAAGCTGCCTCACAGATATAGGTGGTTCCAAATTGTACCAGAACTTTGATAGCTCGATTTTTAACAGTCGAATGTCTCTCTGGTAAAGTAATCCAGAACTTTTCTACGTCATCATAGATATCAAAATTCACCCTTGCCTCATTGTCAGCCTGTAATTCTGCTATTTCTAGTGCAAAAGAGCCACACTGTTTTGCATCTGTCTTCAACGGAAACTGAACAAAATCATACGACTCAGTAAGCAACTCAGGGAATCTATCATGGAAATTTGCTGCCAGTTTCTGCAAATATTCCAGTAAATCCTGCTTCTCCTCAGTGAGGTCCAGTGTTTCATCAAAGTCCAAATCCATCGTAGCTGTAAATTCCAAGTAGTGAGGGAAAAGACAGAAACTGTCAGCTTCAGCTTGTTCTCTAAGTATCTGCAACTTGCTGACAAAAGCCTTTATAGCAGACTGGAGATCAAACACCCATTTACCTTTCCCCTGAAGTTCAGTATTAAGTTTATTAACATGCTCAAATATGTCTGTAAGAAGTGCAAGACGAGCAAGGAAGTGGGGGTCATGGAAATAATGAGCATTCTTATGACCCTGATCTTGTAGGAACGATGCCAGTTCACTGCGAAGAAGGAAAACTCTTTTCAGGGTTTTCCCCCGAGAAAGCCATCTGACAGCAGTATGCATTAGCAGTGTCTGATGTTCACTATTTTCAGCAATGCACAACTGCTTGAACATGCGGGAATTCAGATCTCTCGCCTTGACGTGGTTGACAGTTGTAATGACTACTTGCATCACGTCAGAGAAGCTCAGAGACATGTCTTTTGATGACAAGCTCTGTCGATGGATGATGCAGTGATTTATTTTGATGTGAGGATGCATTCTTGATAGTATTCCACGCAATCCTATATTCTTTCCCATCATTGATGGGGCACCATCCATGTTACATTCGCATACTTTACTCCAGTTCAAGTTGTTTTCTGTGAAGAACTTGTTTATAGCATTAAAAATATCTTCGCCTCTTGTGGTGGTTTCAAGTGAAATGCACGCAAGCAGCTCTTCAGCTACCACGAATTCCTTGAGAAACCTACCGAAGGCCAGAAGCTGGGGCTGTGATGTGATATCCGTTGACTCATCCACTGCCAATGCTGTCCATGGGGAATTTCTGAAGTCTTCTAAAATTTGCTTCTTCAGGTCCACTGCAATACACTGGATGCGTCGTGTCATTGTGTTATTGCTCAAAGTAACATCATCAGCAGCTTGACTAATTTTCTTGGCAAATGGGTCTCCTTCAAATATTTCACTAAAAATTCTTAATGACGGTTTTATAACCGTTTCACCCTCCACGAATGGACGTTTTTCCCGAGCAATGAGGAAAGCCGTCTTGTATGAGAAGATTTCCATCTTCTCTTTCTGAGTAAGAGCTTTGGTAAGAACAGACTGAGATTTTGTCAAATGGTTGTAACGCTGTTGAAAAATTCGTCTTCGAGCCTCTTCTGGCAGTAAAGCAATGTTGGCATGAGTATCCAAGTGTCTCTGCAGCTTATTTGGTTTCAAGGATTCGGCAGCGATTTCCTTCGAACACACAACACAAATCCCTCTACCAGCGACGTCAGCTATTCCATATTTGTCCAAAATGATGAATTGACTGAGCGTTTTTCTCTTCTTGTTGGGCGGCTCTGATGACTTTTTTGCATTGTTCCATTACGCCTGTAATATAAGATACATATTAAACACAGAATTACTAAAAATTATCCACATGCTTTAAGAAAACTCAAAATTATAAGACTGTTCACGACAATAAAACAAATAACAAAACATTGATTTTCAGTGTACTGAGAGAGAGAAAAAAATTACAAATCAGTAATAAAATCGTAAAGCATCAGTTATAAATACATTGTAAGATCACTGAATTATAAAACAGTCACAAAACATCAGTTATAAATATGTTGTAAAGAACACAGAATTATTAAACATAGTCAGAAAACATCAGTTATAATGTTATATCAAGTTGTAAGCACACAGAATTATTAAACATAGTCACAATTTCACAAAACATCAGTTATCAACATGTTGTAAACACACAGAATTATTAAACATAGTCAGAAAACATCAGTTATCAAGATGTTGTAAGCACACAAATTATTAAACATAGTCAGAAAACATCAGTTATCAACATGTTGTAAGCACACAGAATTATTAAACATAGTCACAAAACATCAGTTATCAATAAAAACAAAATCACAAAACATTAATAATCCAAACACATACAGAATTACAATTGCATACCAATAAAATTATTAAACAAAACCACCAACCATTAATTATTATAAGTGCGTTCTAAGAGCACACAAATTCCAATCCAATGATTAAATTGCACGATAATATAATAATTAGAATCACAAACCAATAATTAACATTTAGTAGTGCATGATAAAACACAAGATCATAATATGTGGTAGCACAGATTGCAATTGAAAGCAGTAATTATGAATTTGAAATAATGATAATTTTAATAAAAATAGTTGGAAGCAGATATCATTATCGAATTATAAAACAAAATTCGAATGCCGTAATTAAAATTGTATGGCAATAAATCTAACACTCAGAATGCAATTGTAATTGTGTGCAAATAAAACCCACATACGTAGCACCAATTACTACTGGAAAGCGTTGGAAATATAAATACCTGATATTGTCGTCAGTATCGATGACAACTGGACGTCCTCTTTGGTCGATGATCAGGAGTAAAATGAGTTGATCAGTGCAGCTGAACCTTCAGTGTGGGACTGTGGGTTGTCAGTGACGTGTGGCTGAGTCTTGGGTCAGAAAAGGCTTAACACTAGGTACCTGCTGTTAATCCGGTGACCTAACCCGACCTCACATGCCTCTCCCACTTTACTGACCGCAGAAAAAATGACCGCGCTAGTCCCCTGACCTGACCGGATATATAATGCCAGACAGATGTTTTCTCATGACACCTGGCCTATTTACAATGGCTGTGACCCTTGCAAAGACACTTGCGACCCCATCGACCACATTGGCTCCCTGCGACCCTTTGTGATGAGGCTTGCGACCCCATTTGGGGTCGCGACCCCGGGTTTGGGAACCACTGCTCTAGAGAAACCAGGGGAGCTTGGCCAACAGCCAACGACCCCTTTTGCAGCTTCTGGAACGATTTTCCACGAACAAGCGGCACCAGTTGTGGAACCTGATCTACCTACCCTTGATTTTCGAGGAGTTAAGTTTGCAGAGCTGGAGCCAGCAAATGTACTCACACTGGATGTTGTGATTAATAACACGATCATAAACAGTCTTATCGACACAGGGGCTCAAGTTAGTTTAATATCGGGAGGGCTGGTTGAGCAGTTGGGGTTGGTTCTGGATACCCAAGACAGGATACCTATTCGTGGGATAGGTAAAGACCTTGCATGCCACACTCTGGGGTCAATAAATATTGCACTTTCTCTACATAACATCGTCATGAAGCCTTGTACATTTCTGGTAATCCCGCATTTGGACACAAATTATCCACTTTTCCTCGGTCTAGATTTTTTAAGAAAGAATGGCTTGCAAGTAAATTTGTCACGTCGAAGAATATCTGGAACTTGTGAGGATGGATCTAAATGGGATGTGTATTTGGGTTCAGGTGGGACAGAGTGTACGAAGCATAGATACCAAGTTAAATGTTGGGCAGCTGAAAGTGTGCAAAGAAATGATTGTGGACCTGTTCGAGTGCCAGTAGAGTGGGAGGAGAGAGAAAGTGAATTGAATGGTCCTTGCGCATGTTCACAAGGGGCAAGCATGTGGTTTTATGATGGTAGTGCAGTGAATGCTCATTTAGGTGATAAGGTAATCGGAGTGCCAGGTATCATGAATGTTGAGCAACCGTCAGTTTTATTGTATACAAGGGGGAAGTCATTGGGAAAGATTAAAAAGGGAGACCTAATAGGATACATGTACACAATCGTTATACCTGAACATGAAAGTAATGTGCTCCAGTGTAGAACTGCGACGCAGGGAGATGTAGGCCCGAGTCAAGTGTCTCCAACTCTTCAAGATTGGACTCCAGAGCGTATACAGTCAGGAATAAGTCTGGATGAGTTAACCCCAGACCAGAAGGAAAGTGTTCATCGCCTGTTGGAATCCCGAAAGGAAGTATTGAGTCGTGGAGATTCCGATGTTGGTGCAGCGAGAATGACCCCACACCGCATCGAACTCTACGATGAAACCCCAATTTTTCAACGTCCAAGGAGATTCCCAGAACCTATCACACAGGTAATTGAAGATCAGTGTCAAGAACTTCATGAACTGGGTATTATTGAACCTACTACTTCACCATGGAGTGCTCCGGTAGTCCCGATTAGAAAGCCGGATGGTTCCATCCGGTTATGCGTTGACTATCGCAAGTTGAATAAAATTACCAAGCCAGATAGGTTCCCGATGGCCAACCTTACAGATTCGGTATATAGTCTCCATGGAGTAAGGTACTTCACGACCCTAGACCTTGTCCGCGGCTACTATCAAATGCCTATTGAAGAGGATAGTCGTGACTATACCGCATTCTCAACACCTCATGGCCATTGGCGTTTCAGAAAACTCAGTTTCGGCTTGAGGAATGCTCCATCAGCTTTTCAACGTGAAATGCAGGAAGTCCTGAAGAGTTTTTCCAGAAAGAACGTGCTTGTTTATATTGATGACATCTTGATTATGGAAAAGACCTTTGCAGCTCACCTGAAGTTAGTAGACAGTGTTTTGAAAGTCCTGGAAGATCATGGGATTAAGATCAAGCCTCCAAAGTGCAGATGGTTCAAGTCAAAAGTACCCTTCTTAGGACACACAGTTAGCTCTAGTGGATTATCAAAGTCTCCAGAATATATGGAAAAGGTTAGTAACTTCCCAAAACCTACCACCATTCGTGAATTGAGGGAATTTCTTGGACTCATCAACTTCCAACGAAAATTCCTACCGCAATGTTCCCCTCTCGCAAAACCCTTGTCAGAGCTCACTGGTAAATCCGCTTCGACTAATCTTCAATGGACATCTGAAATGGAGTCTTCTTTTGATGCACTCAAGACTGAGATGCAGAGGGAGATAGAGCTTGCATTTCCAGATTATCGTGAAACTGCCGAAAAGATAAACCTATGGGTGGATGCCTCCGCTATCGGCGCCGGAGCATGCTTAACTCAAGTTCAAGATGGGAGGGTTAGGATTATCGCACATGCCTCCATGACCTTCTCGAAAACCCAACGTAAATATTCCGTGACTGAACGCGAACTAGCCGCAATGCGATGGGGTGTGAAAACTTTTCGCGCCTTCTTATATGGCATCCCTTTTGTCTTGAATACGGACCATCAGGCTTTATTTTACCTCCACAACATGAAACTGGTAAACGATAGAATTGCTCGGACGCTAGAAGACCTGGCCGAGTTTGATTTTGAACTCCATTACATACCAGGAAAAGAAAATCAAGCTGCTGACACTTTATCACGTCATTTCCAGACACCCCAGGAAGATGGGAAAGAAGTGACACCCACTGATTTTCCAAAGGGATTAATGGTGCTTTTTAAACCAGAAGGAGGTGGTGACTCATTAATCGAATGTCTCTTGCATGTCCTGACTCAAGTTTTGGAAAAGGAATGTCCTGACAGTGTCACCTCGCTCAGGAAGCAGCTCGTGGGTGAACTGATGACGAAACCCTCACGATATAAGATCCAATTGAATGCAAAGAAAAAGCAAAGTCTTCGGTTGATGACGTTGGCTGGTCAGCCAATGACTCTTGAAGTTTTGCTGGTTTGCAGTCATTTATATAATCTGGATATTGTCCTGCATTTCGGTTCAACTCATCCCCTCGTGTTTCAAGTCCCCGCAGGAGTGGGTGATGATAGCAGAGAAAGGGTACACCTTCAGTGCCTGGGTGGGATACACTTTAACTTGTTGCAGGAAACGAACACATTCCACGCTAATAACCTGTCGCTTATAAACACCATTAATTCTTATGACGCCACTGACTCAGATCCGGATCCAGTGAACCCAATTATGGATAGCCATGAAAACTCTGATCCTCAGGGGCAGGAGGTTAACCTGCATTTTCCTGAGTATCAAGTGGATATCGTATGTGCTCATTCATCTCGATCTAGAGCAATTGTTCCTCTTGAATGTAATGGCCAGACTTATTGTGCTCTCGTGGATTCCGGAGCTGAGATTAGTTTGGTGTCTGAGACTACCTGGAAAACCATATTAGGTGAGCAGGAAGATTACTCAAAAGACATAATTGTAAATATACAAGGGATGGCTGAACGTCGGGTCATGGTGACCAAATTCGTAAATTTGGATGTATCATTGAGAACGCAAGTGAAAGCAAAAGACCATCCATTTGCTATCATGGATGATGGTTCTCTCCCATCATGCTTTTTGCTTGGAGCAAATTTCATGACTACTTCAGGACTAGTGCTAGATCTATCCAACGATAGCGTCCTGAAGGAGGGAGAAGTGGTCGCTACCTTCTTGGCAACTGCAGTAGACCCATCAGAGGGTCCTGAAGTGATCATTATCGGAAACGTTAGGCCGTATTCTCTTCTCGAACGGGTTAATGTCGAAACATTGCAGAGAAACGATCTAGAATTGCGCAGGCTTAGGAATTATCTAGGGAGAAGGAATGCGAATGCCCGTTGCCCGAGAAACTTATCTCGGTACAACCGCTATCTTAAAGACATCTATATAGAAAACGGGATTCTAGTTAAATACGACTCGTTAGATCTTGAACTGTATCCACAGAACTTGATCTCATTTAACTTCCTGATTGAACTTGCCATCAGTGTCCATCTTGAAATGGCCCATGTTGGCCGTAATAAAGTCCTGGAAGTTCTTTCTCGAGACGTATTTCATCCTCGATTGTATCAGGTTGTACAGGAAGTGGTCACGTCATGTTCACAGTGCCAACTGAACAAAGTCTCAAGTCAAATTAAGGGTCCACCTACCTTAAAGATCATGACCAGGTCACCTTTTGAATTGGTGGCTGCCGACTTGGTAGTGTTCCCAAGACGTCTCGAGGGAACATTGGTTGTCTGGTAGTCGTAGACCACCATTCAAAGTGGGTGGTAGCCATCCCAATCATGAATAAGACTTCCAGCACCATTGCAAGATTGTTCGAGACCCGTGTCCTGCCTACTTTGTTGAGGAGGCCATGTCGGTTATTAACCGATAATGGGCCTGAATTCAGGGGTCAAGAATTTGAGCAAATGTTAGCTCAGTATGGCATCGTTCATGTTTTTACGACACCAAATCGTCCTGAAGGGAATGGGGCAGTCGAGAGAGTCAATCGTACCATTGGCGAGTTTCTTAGAAACCTTGTTCAAGGTCCTAGCTCGTGGGATTTACATCTTCCCAGAGCCATCATATCATACAATGGTACTGTGCATACGGAGTTAACGATGTCTCCAGCGCAATTTTTATTGGCTAACTCGCATCCAGACCCAATTCCAGCCCTTATCTCGGCTCAGATTCAAGAACAATGGGTTCCTGGTCACCCTAGTTTTTGTTCCTTCTCTAGAGGACAGCTGGTGATCAGGAAGGTAGTCCAAAAGGGGCACCTTGTCATGAACAAGCTTCTCCCCAAATATTGTGGCCCATTTTGTATTGATCGGGTAGAGTCAAATGGAGTCACTTATGTGATTTCTCCAGCCTACCCAAATGACCAACCATTCTTAACAACATCACGTGCCCATCACACACAGTTACGCGCTTGGAAGGAGGCTCCTATTTTTCTCAGGAACCATCCAAGCTACTCCCGATTGGTAAAACTTCCCTGGGTTATCCCAGAAGATCAGCCTGATGTACCTGATCAGGAATATTCTTGTCCGAATGAAGTCCCAAACTATGCCTATCTGTTCGAAAATTCATCCGAAGAAAGTTCGTGGGATTCTTCTAGTGATTCTCATGATGAGGTGGAATCGGGAAAGCAGGGGGTACCCTTGGTGCGTCCTTGGATTTCTGTAGCGCTGGACTCTTCTGGGGAGTCTTCCAGTGAATCATCGGAGAGTTCACTTGGTTCAAATGAACCGGATTTCTCAGGTTTTCCTGGCACTTCTCCAAGTTTGTCAGAGTCTCCTGATAGTCGTCGAGATTTCTTGGGGTTTCCTGACAATCCTCCGGATTTCTCAGGATTCCCCGATGCCTCTATTGTTAGGCCCATTCTCAGACCGGAGTCGCGAGTGGAAAAAGTCACATTCCGAGATTGTCCTGAACTGCCCAGTAGTGATTTGGATAATGCGATTGGTGAGATGTCGCCGATTCCCCATGTGACTGGCCGGGCACGGGAATCGCCCGTGGATGATAAATTGGTTAGTTGTGATAGTCCACCTCACCATAGTTCCCCTTGCAGTGTCGCTGGGTCAAGTGGTTTATCTTCTCCAGACTCTTCCTCCCTAGTGAAATCATTAGAGGTAACTCTAGAGTTCATACAGGAGGATAGGGAGGAGATATAC
The DNA here is from genome assembly GCA_023014485.1 of Bathynomus jamesi. Taxonomy (NCBI): domain Eukaryota; kingdom Metazoa; phylum Arthropoda; class Malacostraca; order Isopoda; family Cirolanidae; genus Bathynomus; species Bathynomus jamesi. The sequence goes on along the minus strand of JAJOZX010000637.1, from coordinate 996,493 downwards.
CAGTTATTGGAAGGCCAGATAAGTTTGTGTGAACAGGGTCTTGATGCTGGTCATGAGGATGGGCGCCCGATTAGATTGAGTCTGTCACCCATGAGAGAGCTGGTTTTAGAGGGACGTGCCCTGATTCAGGAAAACCGGAGGAGATCTCGAGAGCGATTGGTTGCCACCCGAAGACGGCTGGGGGAGGTGCTCCCGGCATGAACTGGCAGTTCTCCTCCACAAACCCGCTCCCGCGGACCAGTCATGGATCTTTCCCACGTCCCGAAGAAACCAGTTGAGTATGACCATGACTTGCATCGGTAGATTCCGGAATATTATCATGTGAATGTGTTTGGGTTATTTATGTTTAAACTTTTTAGAATTGCCATTTCAAAATCAATAGTTCAATGTATAATAAAGTTAGCTAGTTAGAATCTATGTAAAATGGAAAGGAAATTCAAAGGATTTTTGTAAATTAATGTAAATAGATTATTGTAAGGTATTGCTAAATGGAAGGAGAGATTTTGCTAGGGATGGTATTTGGATCTGTTGGGATGAGAGTGGTTCCCTGGTGGATTGGTCTTTTTGAGTGGCTCTGCCGCTCAAAGGGGGGAATGTAGTAGGGACCACTGATTATCAAATCATGGTAGTTGTGTGTATTAACCTTCATTCTTTCTCTCCCATACAGGTTTGAATGCCATAACCCCCATAAAATCTAGACCCATAGAATCTAACGTCAGAATTGTGGCTTAATGTTATAAAAAGATAAAGCAAAACACAAAAAGGGGTGTTTGTTTAAGAAGCCCTAAACCATTTGATTAACTTAATTTGACTTCAGTTTTTTGATTTTTGGACCAACGTGAGAAAAAAAGTCATGCACGGTATGGGTCCGGAAATGGGTAGGCTTGCCAAATCTGAACAGGCCAACAAACAAAGTGCACAGTGCGACTGGGTATACGTGTAATGTCGGTTGCTGAAGCTAGAAGTTAAGAAAGACAGAAATTAAATGACATTCATCTAATGCGTTTGACTTCTTGAACTCGAACAATCATCCCAGAACCTTCTGAAAGTTTAAGTGGTGGTACCTGCACATCAGTTAAGGCCAGGTATCAATAACACCTTGCCCTCCTTTCCATTTAGCCTAGTCAGGGTTATTTAGGGTATAATTATTGTATGTGAACAAAAACCACAAAAGAAGGACATTTAAGTTTCAAGATAAGGAATCAGAAGCAACTCATCATTGTTTCTTGATTCATCTTTATTGTAACCCGAAGGAGCCTCTCTTGACCATTGTAATGCGAAGATAGATCACTTGCTTTGCCTAAGTCCAGTTGTCTGTGACCATGTGTTAACATATATATGAAAATGTGCTCTTGCGATTGACACTGCGTGTACAGTTGTAAAAGATATACCTTATTGCTTGCCTGCCCACTTACCCTAATGTCGTTGCTTCACCCTGCCTAACCCCCGCTTCTCTGACTTTTTCCTCCCTTTCATGTGTTGTATAGAATGTAACCTCCCCTTTCCCATCAATAAAAATTGTTCATGGTTTTTCCTCTAGTGTGTTTTTCCAACCCGTTGAGGTTACAGTTTGATTGGCTACGGCATTGTCATCGGGAATGTGGTGAGCATTTTTGTTTCCTTTTTCGTGGAATATTGGGAGGTCCTGAGGTTGGGTCAGTCCGGTGGGCATTGGGACACTTAACTAATCGCATTGTTTCTCTGTTCTGAGGATAACGAGATCACGCCTGGAGGGTCGCGTCGGGATCAACGAGACTCCGGGAAAGTTTACCGCATCAGGGATTGTTAGAAGCCCGTCCTCCCTCAGCCAACGAGCCGCCTTCGGGTGTTTGGTTTTGAAGTAAGTCTTCTCCCCGTACCGGTAGAAAATAATTGCATGAAATGAAAATGTTGTCGGGTGGTTCACATTGACTCGGAACTTCATTGGTTTATTGGATAACCCCACCACAACAACGACAACCTTGAAATGAATTTTCAAGGTCCCTCTGAAGAGCAATTTAAAAAGAAAATGTTGGCTCCTAAAAAGTCAAAGCCTATTGACAAAAATGTTGTAGCAGCCTATGATAGAATGAATCTTTCCAATCGAGATGCAGCTATGTCTTATGCTGTTGTTGCTCAGTCTTTGGGCCATAATTCCAAGTTACAAATGGTCCAATTTTTTGATTTCGGGTTGACTCTGATTTAGCGTAAATTAGTTCGGATTTCCATTTCCAACTAGATAGCAACTTACTGCATAGCCTTCTTGGCTGGCATCACAAAAGATGTGGAGTTGAAGATTTTCCAAGAGAGGTTTGGAATTTTCAAAAGCTTGTCTAGGAAAATTCAGAAATTCCACTTTGTTTATTTCTTTGCAAAGTTTTTCCATTCACCCAGCATTTCAGGTTCTAGATATTCATCCCAATCTTGTTTTGGTAGATACTACCTTCTGCATGAAGAGTTTTAATTTAAACACTAAGGGTGCAACAAATCCAATTGGATCAAACAATGATTGCACAGAACTTAGTATTTCTCTTTTAGTTTTGGCTTCTGCGTTCAAGTTTACAGTTTTTAGATGGGTGTATCAGCATTTGTGTTCCAACCATATCCTAATAGTTTTATGTTTTCTTTATCTTCTGAGGAGGCTATGTCATGTTTTTCAAATAGTCCTTGAAGTTCTGAGTGATTGGAGGCCCATTCATATAGCTTCAAATTATAATCAATTAAGGTGTTTACAATATAATTGTAAAGGTCTTTGAGTTCTGAGAGATTGTTGGCATTAATTAAAGCATTGTCCATGTAAAAGCGGTTAGCTAGGTAGTCTGCCACTTGGTTTTGTTGTTCATTAAAAATGTGTTGGAGAGATTGTTGTAGTAAAAATGGACTGCTTTTGTTGCCAAAGGTAACTCTCTTATATTTATAGCAGATCAGGTTGTCGTCATTTGGAGCCAATTGGGTATCTTTCAACCACAGAATTTTGTGGGTATTGCAGTCAAATTCTGTTTGATATTTAAGTTGTAGATATGCTTTTTGAATGTCTCCAATCATCAAATATTTACCATGCCTTAATTTAATGCACAATTTTGCTAAATGAGGTAGGAGCGAAGGGCAGTCCTCCGTAGCATCATTTACTGTTATTTCTTCTGGTTTGCTTTTACCCGAGGGATCTACTACAATCCTAACTTTAGTTGTTTGTACTCCAGGGCGAAATACTGGAAAATTAGGTAAAAAATTTCCTTCTTGTTTTAAGCTTTCTGTTAAGGCTACTTCTTCTATTATTCCTTCCTGGAATTGTTGTTCAAGGATGTCTGAATAAGGTTGCATTAAGTTATCTTTTTTTAATTTTTTGCAAGTGGACTTTAACCTGCTAATAGCATAGTTAAAGTTTGGTGAAATTTTATCTTTTTGGTCATTCCATGGTACCTTAACAGACAATCTTTCATCTTCTATTTTAACTTCCTTTTCGAAGTTTGCAATCAGATATTTTTCTTTGTTTGAAAATGGTTCATCCCCACAAATACCCAAGTTTTCTAGTTTGCTAAATTGTGCAATCTGGTGTTCAATTTTTTCTAGATCTTCATTAGAAGTTGTACTAGTAAGTAGAGGGTTGGTAATACAGAAGCTGATCTGATCTCTTATTGGTTCTTTTTCTTTTTCAGGGTAGTAATCTGAAGGGAAACCCAATAAAAGTATTCCATAGGGAGATTTATAACAAGAGGCAGTATGAATCTGATGAATGCTGAGGGCAAAAAGTTTGTGGGTTGCAGCCCCAAAAATTAACATGAAGTCGGCCACTTCATCAGCTTCAAAGTGATCTGCAAGCTGATAATTTAAGGATTTTAAATAAGTTTGAAGTTTCAGTAATCCCTGAACTTCATATTTAATATTAATATCATCAATTATGATGGCTTCTATTTCTTGGTAGTTTCCAGGGTTTCTAGAATCCTCCAATTTAATTATAGCTACTTCATAATTTGGTTGTTTCTTGTTGGCTATAAATCGTGTTATGGTTATGGATTCATCGTAGTGTTTAGTTGGAAGATTTAATTTTTTCACAAGTTCCTTGGTAATGTAGCTGGCTTGACTACAATTATCCAAAAGTGCTCTGCATTTAATTGATTTTTCTGAGTTTCTTATTCTCATCTGCATGGAAGGAATTAATGCCACTTCTTGATCAGTGTTTTTTAAACTTAATAAGTTAGTAACTTGTTTCCCTTGTTTTGAGTTTTCTTTTTGGATAGCTACTTCAGTACTGGTTTTGGTTTTCTTATCTTCCTCTGGTTTTCCTTTTTGTTTGGTACAAAGGAAGGATAAATGGTTAGAAAACCTACAAAATGAACAGGGTTGGAAAGAAATGGGGCATTCTTGGCTTGGTGTTTAGATGAGGTGCATTTAGTACAATAATTTAATTTAGCAAGTTTTTTCAGTTTATCCCAACTTTCAGGGAAAGAATCACATTTTGAGATTCTGTGAGAGTTTTTCTTACACAATTTGCAGTAAAGTTCTCTCTGGTCAGTATGTTGAGCTCTTCTTGAGGATTGTCTTTGGGTGGAAACTGCCAGAGAAGCTGTAGTTTGGCTAGAATACCATGGTTTTCTGGCTGGTTCTGGAGAGAAGTTTCTTTTTTGTTTAGGCATTAAGGTGGTTAATTCACTTTGACTTGGATCAAAATTAACATTAGCTAAGGTTTTGGTAGCTTCAGCAATTGCTTCTTTAAATTTATCAAAGTGGTCATTAGTGTGGACCAAAATGGGGGGTAAAATTATAAAGTTGAAGAAATCCTTGTTCCACATTAATGCCCTTGTTCCTTTGGACCAGATAGACATGTCAGCAAAATGTTAGTCAAATATGAGAATATTTAGGGGCCCCGAGATTTAATGACTTATAAAAATTTTCCAATGAATAGGCGTGCTTAGAACATCAATGATCAACTCAACTCTTGAGTTGCAACTTATGAAAAAATTTCTTCTTATTTAAGAAGATTTGGAGTTAATAGAGTACAAAAACAATCTTAGATCATTATTTCAGAGAAAATTATTAATAAGGAAAACAAAAATTTTGGATAAAATATATTATCCTTAATTGGTCAACTCTAAATTAAAGGCTTTGCCTAATTGGCTTGAACCTTTTAGTTATCCTTTTTATCTCCTAATTTAACTGGTTTATTTTACTATTTCAGAAATTTAATTTTTTAAACTAAAAATGGCTACTCGTTCTAAAACTAAAGTTTGGCTCATTGGCCATTTAAATAAAGATATACTTTGTTGCCGCTTACCTACAAAACTGCAAGTTTTGCAAACATATTTCTTCCATCAAAAAGAGGAAAAATTGGGACGAAGAAGATCCCTTAATCTTTGCTTAGATGAAGTGATGACCTACTGGGAGAAAGCCAGGATTCCCACAATGCGTAGAGACAGTGCCATCCGAAAGATTGACTCTTTAATAAGCTGTTATGATAAATTGATGAAAAACAGAAAAAGGCCCGAGGAAAAATGCCGTATGTTTAAAGATGAAATTAAGGCTGAAATTCTTGATTTTGGTCACTCTAATGCCCTTTTGATGATGTCAAATGAAGAAGACAAGCTTTTCTACTTAAGCCAGCAAGAATATCCTACACAAAGTAGCATGGGTACAGTAGACCAAATTCTTGCAAAAAGAGAGAAAAGAAGGCTTCATCGTGAAGAATTAGAGTGTGAAAGAGCCCTCAAAGAGCAGAAGCGATCTAAAAGATCATTCTTGCCTGCCAATAGAGATGATTTCACATCGTCATCATCATCATCACCATCAACTAATGACGATGTAGTAGGGACCACTGATTATCAAATCATGGTAGTTGTGTGTATTAACCTTCATTCTTTCTCTCCCATACAGGTTTGAATGCCATAACCCCCATAAAATCTAGACCCATAGAATCTAACGTCAGAATTGTGGCTTAATGTTATAAAAAGATAAACAAAACACAAAAAGGGGTGTTTGTTTAAGAAGCCCTAAACCATTTGATTAACTTAATTTGACTTCAGTTTTTGATTTTTGGACCAACGTGAGAAAAAAAGTCATGCACGGTATGGGTCCTGAAATGGGTAGGCTTGCCAAATCTGAACAGGCCAACAAACAAAGTGCACAGTGCGACTGGGTATACGTGTAATGTCGGTTGCTGAAGCTAGAAGTTAAGAAAGACAGAAATTAAATGACATTCATCTAATGCGTTTGACTTCTTGAACTCGAACAATCATCCCAGAACCTTCTGAAAGTTTAAGTGGTGGTACCTGCACATCAGTTAAGGCCAGGTATCAATAACACCTTGCCCTCCTTTCCATTTAGCCTAGTCAGGGTTATTTAGGGTATAATTATTGTATGTGAACAAAAACACTAAAAGAAGGACATTTAAGTTTCAAGATAAGGAATCAGGAAGCAACTCATCATTGTTTCTTGATTCATCTTTATTGTAACCCGAAGGAGCCTCTCTTGACCATTGTAATGCGAAGATAGATCACTTGCTTTGCCTAAGTCCAGTTGTCTGTGACCATGTGTTAACATATATATGAAAATGTGCTCTTGCGATTGACACTGCGTGTACAGTTGTAAAAGATATACCTTATTGCTTGTCTGCCCACTTACCCTAATGTCGTTGCTTCACCCTGCCTAACCCCCGCTTCTCTGACTTTTTCCTCCCTTTCATGTGTTGTATAGAATGTAACCTCCCCTTTCCCATCAATAAAAATTGTTCATGGTTTTTCCTCTAGTGTGTTTTTCCAACCCGTTGAGGTTACAGTTTGATTGGCTACGGCATTGTCATCGGGAATGTGGTGAGCATTTTTGTTTCCTTTTTCGTGGAATATTGGGAGGTCCTGAGGTTGGGTCAGTCCGGTGGGCATTGGGACACTTAACTAATCGCATTGTTTCTCTGTTCTGAGGATAACGAGATCACGCCTGGAGGGTCGCGTCGGGATCAACGAGACTCCGGGAAAGTTTACCGCATCAGGGATTGTTAGAAGCCCGTCCTCCCTCAGCCAACGAGCCGCCTTCGGGTGTTTGGTTTTGAAGTAAGTCTTCTCCCCGTACCGGTAGAAAATAATTGCATGAAATAAAAATGTTGTCGGGTGGTTCACATTGACTCGGAACTTCATTGGTTTATTGGATAACCCCACCGCAACATTTTTGGTGCCCAGACCCGGGAACGGGAGGCACCCAACGTTGACGGCTTCGGCTTAGCACGGACGGAAAAAAAAAAAAAAAAATGTCAGATTTAGTTGAGTTCAAGACCCAGGTTGCCCAACTTGTTGACCTGGTCAAGGAGCAGAAACAACAAGCTCTAGAATCAGAGCAGAACTGGACGCAGCGGTTGGTGGACCTTGAAACGGTCTGGAAAGGAAAGTATGACCGGTTGTCCAAAGAAAATGACGATCTTGTGGCCCGAAGTGAATACTGGCAAGAACGAGTGGACCAACTGGAGAGAAAACAAGCAGCCAGAGAGGAACAATCTGACGATCTTGTGGCCCGAAGTGAATACTGGCAAGGACGAGTGGACCAACTGGAGAGAAAACAAGCAGCCAGAGAGGAACAAGAACTTCAGAGTGCCCGTCAGGAATATGAAGACCTTGTACCAGATAACGACATGGAGCAGAAGGCGGAGGTCAGAAAAGAGCCGTCCAAGAATCCTCGAACAAGGAAACATTCAGACGTCAGTTTCAACAGACCTCATAACCGCAGTTCCGAATCGTCTCATAATGAGGAGTCAAGCTCATCAGACGAAATCAACGTCAAGAAGGAGGAAACGCGGCCTAGATACCCATCATCCAGAAAATATCATCATAGGGTCCCGCAGCTAACACCCATGAACGCTCCCGAATTGGATGACTTCAATGTCAACAGTGGACGCTCCTTCCCGAATATCTTGAAGCGTTTGAGCGCCACTGTGCCTCAAAATATAATTGTGAAAGACGAGATTGGACAGGAACGTTAGGAAAGCACTTGACAGGAAAACTTCAAGACTTGTACCATGCTTATGGGGGTTGTGGTATCGAATATGACCACATGAAGGAAAACTGTTAACATGGCATAAGAGAATCAAGAAGACCGTGACCACTGGAAAGGTTGCCGAATTCAAGAATGCCAAAATGAAGTCAGGGGAATCTCCCGATGTATATGCGGCCGATTGGAGACATTGGCACGAAGGGCATTCCCTCAGAAAGACATCGAGACCAGCAAGGAGTTAAGGAGGAAGTACCTCGAGACTGTCCCCTCAGCCCTGTCACAACACCTAGCGAGGATAATAACGGAAAACAAGACTCTGCACCATAAGAAGGTCTACTGGTCCAACATTTTGGATTTTGTGGCCTTACAAGGAACTGAAAGTTCTGGAAATCCGACCACACCTGAACCAATAGAAGTCTTCAAATGCAGGTCCCTGTTCAGGTTTCCGAAAATCTTGACACTTCCAGACAGGGATTTGTTCCTCAGAGCCAGCCACGACTAGGTAGGAATAGAGGACGCGGTCGTCCACGAAGCAATGGAAATGGGACAAGCGTTTTCTCACGGAGGCAAGGAGGGTCAAGAGAAAACCAGCGAGGACAGGATCGCTCACGAAATCAACGACCAAATCAGGAAAGCAGTTACAGGCCAGGATCCTCGCCCCACCCTAGAGAACAACGACAACCCAGAACTCATGGCCAGAGGGAATCCAGCAACGGAGCAACAGATGAAGAGTGTCAGTGGTGTACCAGAAAAGGACATAACGAGGCCAATTGCCGAAGGAAGAATGGTGCCTGTTTGTTGTGTGGCGCGTTGGACCATTTTGTCCGTGAGTGCTCCAGAAATTCCCAGAGAACACCAACCCCTGACCCTACTGCCCAATATCATTGTTCCCGTTGTCAGGGCCTCACCCTGGTATGTATTGTCCCTTGAGAAGTCGATATCAATCGACATCAGGAAATCAAAATATGGAAGATCATGAGGCCAACAACCATCCCAGTCGGAAAACTAAGCATGTCCAACGAGGACAGGGACTCGTTGGAAAGGATTGTCACAATCCCTGATAATGATGACCATCCCAGAGCTAGATGCACCCCAGAGTTTGCCCCCCGAGCAACTACCTTTCCTGAAGACCACTGGTTGTGTGACTCACAGGGCGATTTGAGAAGTCATGCTCTAGAGAAACCAGGGGAGCTTGGCCAACAGCCAACGACCCCTTTTGGAGCTTCTGGAACGATTTTCCACGAACAAGCGGCACCAGTTGTGGAACCTGATCTACCTACCCTTGATTTTCGAGGAGTTAAGTTTGCAGAGCTGGAGCCAGCAAATGTACTCACACTGGATGTTGTGATTAATAACACGATCATAAACAGTCTTATCGACACAGGGGCTCAAGTTAGTTTAATATCGGGAGGGCTGGTTGAGCAGTTGGGGTTGGTTCTGGATACCCAAGACAGGATACCTATTCGTGGGATAGGTAAAGACCTTGCATGCCACACTCTGGGGTCAATAAATATTGCACTTTCTCTACATAACATCGTCATGAAGCCTTGTACATTTCTGGTAATCCCGCATTTGGACACAAATTATCCACTTTTCCTCGGTCTAGATTTTTAAGAAAGAATGGCTTGCAAGTAAATTTGTCACGTCGAAGAATATCTGGAACTTGTGAGGATGGATCTAAATGGGATGTGTATTTGGGTTCAGGTGGGACAGAGTGTACGAAGCTTAGATACCAAGTTAAATGTTGGGCAGCTGAAAGTGTGCAAAGAAATGATTGTGGACCTGTTCGAGTGCCAGTAGAGTGGGAGGAGAGAGAAAGTGAATTGAATGGTCCTTGCGCATGTTCACAAGGGGCAAGCATGTGGTTTTATGATGGTAGTGCAGTGAATGCTCATTTAGGTGATAAGGTAATCGGAGTGCCAGGTATCATGAATGTTGAGCAACCGTCAGTTTTATTGTATACAAGGGGGAAGTCATTGGGAAAGATTAAAAAGGGAGACCTAATAGGATACATGTACACAATCGTTATACCTGAACATGAAAGTAATGTGCTCCAGTGTAGAACTGCGACGCAGGGAGATGTAGGCCCGAGTCAAGTGTCTCCAACTCTTCAAGATTGGACTCCAGAGCGTATACAGTCAGGAATAAGCCTGGATGAGTTAACCCCAGACCAGAAGGAAAGTGTTCATCGCCTGTTGGAATCCCGAAAGGAAGTATTGAGTCGTGGAGATTCCGATGTTGGTGCAGCAAGAATGACCCCACACCGCATCGAACTCTACGATGAAACCCCAATTTTTCAACGTCCAAGGAGATTCCCAGAACCTATCACACAGGTAATTGAAGATCAGTGTCAAGAACTTCATGAACTGGGTATTATTGAACCTACTACTTCACCATGGAGTGCTCCGGTAGTCCCGATTAGAAAGCCGGATGGTTCCATCCGGTTATGCGTTGACTATCGCAAGTTGAATAAAATTACCAAGCCAGATAGGTTCCCGATGGCCAACCTTACAGATTCGGTATATAGTCTCCATGGAGTAAGGTACTTCACGACCCTAGACCTTGTCCGCGGCTACTATCAAATGCCCATTGAAGAGGATAGTCGTGACTATACCGCATTCTCAACACCTCATGGCCATTGGCGTTTCAGAAAACTCAGTTTCGGCTTGAGGAATGCTCCATCAGCTTTTCAACGTGAAATGCAGGAAGTCCTGAAGAGTTTTTCCAGAAAGAACGTGCTTGTTTATATTGATGACATCTTGATTATGGAAAAGACCTTTGCAGCTCACCTGAAGTTAGTAGGCAGTGTTTTGAAAGTCCTGGAAGATCATGGGATTAAGATCAAGCCTCCAAAGTGCAGATGGTTCAAGTCAAAAGTACCCTTCTTAGGACACACAGTTAGCTCTAGTGGATTATCAAAGTCTCCAGAATATATGGAAAAGGTTAGTAACTTCCCAAAACCTACCACCATTCGTGAATTGAGGGAATTTCTTGGACTCATCAACTTCCAACGAAAATTCCTACCGCAATGTTCCCCTCTCGCAAAACCCTTGTCAGAGCTCACTGGTAAATCCGCTTCGACTAATCTTCAATGGACATCTGAAATGGAGTCTTCTTTTGATGCACTCAAGACTGAGATGCAGAGGGAGATAGAGCTTGCATTTCCAGATTATCGTGAAACTGCCGAAAAGATAAACCTATGGGTGGATGCCTCCGCTATCGGCGCCGGAGCATGCTTAACTCAAGTTCAAGATGGGAGGGTTAGGATTATCGCACATGCCTCCATGACCTTCTCGAAACCCCAACGTAAATATTCCGTGACTGAACGCGAACTAGCCGCAATGCGATGGGGTGTGAAAACTTTTCGCGCCTTCTTATATGGCATCCCTTTTGTCTTGAATACGGACCATCAGGCTTTATTTTACCTCCACAACATGAAACTGGTAAACGATAGAATTGCTCGGACGCTAGAAGACCTGGCCGAGTTTGATTTTGAACTCCATTACATACCAGGAAAAGAAAATCAAGCTGCTGACACTTTATCACGTCATTTCCAGACACCCCAGGAAGATGGGAAAGAAGTGACACCCACTGATTTTCCAAAGGGATTAATGGTGCTTTTTAAACCAGAAGGAGGTGGTGACTCATTAATCGAATGTCTCTTGCATGTCCTGACTCAAGTTTTGGAAAAGGAATGTCCGGACAGTGTCACCTCGCTCAGGAAGCAGCTCGTGGGTGAACTGATGACGAAACCCTCACGATATAAGATCCAATTGAATGCAAAGAAAAAGCAAAGTCTTCGGTTGATGACGTTGGCTGGTCAGCCAATGACTCTTGAAGTTTTGCTGGTTTGCAGTCATTTATATAATCTGGATATTGTCCTGCATTTCGGTTCAACTCATCCCCTCGTGTTTCAAGTCCCCGCAGGAGTGGGTGATGATAGCAGAGAAAGGGTACACCTTCAGTGCCTGGGTGGGATACACTTTAACTTGTTGCAGGAAACGAACACATTCCACGCTAATAACCTGTCGCTATAAACACCATTAATTCTTATGACGCCACTGACTCAGATCCGGATCCAGTGAACCCAATTATGGATAGCCATGAAAACTCTGATCCTCAGGGGCAGGAGGTTAACCTGCATTTTCCTGAGTATCAAGTGGATATCGTATGTGCTCATTCATCTCGATCTAGAGCAATTGTTCCTCTTGAATGTAATGGCCAGACTTATTGTGCTCTCGTGGATTCCGGAGCTGAGATTAGTTTGGTGTCTGAGACTACCTGGAAAACCATATTAGGTGAGCAGGAAGATTACTCAAAAGACATAATTGTAAATATACAAGGGATGGCTGAACGTCGGGTCATGGTGACCAAATTCGTAAATTTGGATGTATCATTGAGAACGCAAGTGAAAGCAAAAGACCATCCATTTGCTATCATGGATGATGGTTCTCTCCCATCATGCTTTTTGCTTGGAGCAAATTTCATGACTACTTCAGGACTAGTGCTAGATCTATCCAATGATAGCGTCCTGAAGGAGGGAGAAGTGGTCGCTACCTTCTTGGCAACTGCAGTAGACCCATCAGAGGGTCCTGAAGTGATCATTATCGGAAACGTTAGGCCGTATTCTCTTCTCGAACGGGTTAATGTGAAACATTGCAGAGAAACGATCTAGAATTGCGCAGGCTTAGGAATTATCTAGGGAGAAGGAATGCGAATGCCCGTTGCCCGAGAAACTTATCTCGGTACAACCGCTATCTTAAAGACATCTATATAGAAAACGGGATTCTAGTTAAATACGACTCGTTAGATCTTGAACTGTATCCACAGAACTTGATCTCATTTAACTTCCTGATTGAACTTGCCATCAGTGTCCATCTTGAAATGGCCCATGTTGGCCGTAATAAAGTCCTGGAAGTTCTTTCTCGAGACGTATTTCATCCTCGATTGTATCAGGTTGTACAGGAAGTGGTCACGTCATGTTCACAGTGCCAACTGAACAAAGTCTCAAGTCAAATTAAGGGTCCACCTACCTTAAAGATCATGACCAGGTCACCTTTTGAATTGGTGGCTGCCGACTTGGTAGTGTTCCCAAAGACGTCTCGAGGGAACATTGGTTGTCTGGTAGTCGTAGACCACCATTCAAAGTGGGTGGTAGCCATCCCAATCATGAATAAGACTTCCAGCACCATTGCAAGATTGTTCGAGACCCGTGTCCTGCCTACTTTGTTGAGGAGGCCATGTCGGTTATTAACCGATAATGGGCCTGAATTCAGGGGTCAAGAATTTGAGCAAATGTTAGCTCAGTATGGCATCGTTCATGTTTTTACGACACCAAATCGTCCTGAAGGGAATGGGGCAGTCGAGAGAGTCAACCGTACCATTGGCGAGTTTCTTAGAAACCTTGTTCAAGGTCCTAGCTCGTGGGATTTACATCTTCCCAGAGCCATCATATCATACAATGGTACTGTGCATACGGAGTTAACGATGTCTCCAGCGCAATTTTTATTGGCTAACTCGCATCCAGACCCAATTCCAGCCCTTATCTCGGCTCAGATTCAAGAACAATGGGTTCCTGGTCACCCTAGTTTTTGTTCCTTCTCTAGAGGACAGCTGGTGATCAGGAAGGTAGTCCAAAAGGGGCACCTTGTCATGAACAAGCTTCTCCCCAAATATTGTGGCCCATTTTGTATTGATCGGGTAGAGTCAAATGGAGTCACTTATGTGATTTCTCCAGCCTACCCAAATGACCAACCATTCTTAACACATCACGTGCCCATCACACACAGTTACGCGCTTGGAAGGAGGCTCCTATTTTTCTCAGGAACCATCCAAGCTACTCCCGATTGGTAAAACTTCCCTGGGTTATCCCAGAAGATCAGCCTGATGTACCTGATCAGGAATATTCTTGTCCGAATGAAGTCCCAAACTATGCCTATCTGTTCGAAAATTCATCCGAAGAAAGTTCGTGGGATTCTTCTAGTGATTCTCATGATGAGGTGGAATCGGGAAAGCAGGGGGTACCCTTGGTGCATCCTTGGATTTCTGTAGCGCTGGACTCTTCTGGGGAGTCTTCCAGTGAATCATCGGAGAGTTCACTTGGTTCAAACTGAACCGGATTTCTCAGGTTTTCCTGGCACTTCTCCAAGTTTGTCAGAGTCTCCTGATAGTCGTCGAGATTTCTTGGGGTTTCCTGACAATCCTCCGGATTTCTCAGGATTCCCCGATGCCTCTATTGTTAGGCCCATTCTCAGACCGGAGTCGCGAGTGGAAAAAGTCACATTCCGAGATTGTCCTGAACTGCCCAGTAGTGATTTGGATAATGCGATTGGTGAGATGTCGCCGATTCCCCATGTGACTGGCCAGGCACGGGAACCGCCCGTGGATGATAAATTGGTTAGTTGTGATAGTCCACCTCACCATAGTTCCCCTTGCAGTGTCGCTGGGTCAAGTGGTTTATCTTCTCCAGACTCTTCCTCCCTAGTGAAATCGTTAGAGGTAACTCTAGAGTTCATACAGGAGGATAGGGAGGAGATATACCAGTTATTGGAAGGCCAGATAAGTTTGTGTGAACAGGGTCTTGATGCTGGTCATGAGGATGGGCGCCCGATTAGATTGAGTCTGTCACCCATGAGAGAGCTGGTTTTAGAGGGACGTGCCCTGATTCAGGAAAACCGGAGGAGATCTCGAGAGCGATTGGTGCCACCCGAAGACGGCTGGGGGAGGTGCTCCCGGCATTAACTGGCAGTTCTCCTCCACAAACCCGCTCCCGCGGACCAGTCATGGATCTTTCCCACGTCCCGAAGAAACCAGTTGAGTATGACCATGACTTGCATCGGTAGATTCCGGAATATTATCATGTGAATGTGTTTGGGTTATTTATGTTTAAACTTTTTAGAATTGCCATTTCAAAATCAATAGTTCCATGTATAATAAAGTTAGCTAGTTAGAATCTATGTAAAATGGAAAGGAAATTCTAAGGATTTTTGTAAATTAATGTAAATAGATTATTGTAAGGTATTGCTAAATGGAAGGAGAGATTTTGCTAGGGATGGTATTTGGATCTGTTGGGAGAGTGGTTCCCTGGTGGATTGGTCTTTTTGAGTGGCTCTGCCGCTCGAAGGGGGGAATGTAGTAGGGACCACTGATTATCAAATCATGGTAGTTGTGTGTATTAACCTTCATTCTTTCTCTCCCATACAGGTTTGAATGCCATAACCCCCATAAAATCTAGACCCATAGAATCTAACGTCAGAATTGTGGCTTAATGTTATAAAAAGAAAACAAAACACAAAAAGGGGTGTTTGTTTAAGAAGCCCTAAACCATTTGATTAACTTAATTTGACTTCAGTTTTTTGATTTTTGGACCAACGTGAGAAAAAAGTCATGCACGGTATGGGTCCTGAAATGGGTAGGCTTGCCAAATCTGAACAGGCCAACAAACAAAGTGCACAGTGCGACTGGGTATACGTGTAATGTCGGTTGCTGAAGCTAGAAGTTAAGAAAGACAGAAATTAAATGACATTCATCTAATGCGTTTGACTTCTTGAACTCGAACAATCATCCCAGAACCTTCTGAAAGTTTAAGTGGTGGTACCTGCACATCAGTTAAGGCCAGGTATCAATAACACCTTGCCCTCCTTTCCATTTAGCCTAGTCAGGGTTATTTAGGGTATAATTATTGTATGTGAACAAAAACCACTAAAAGAAGGACATTTAAGTTTCAAGATAAGGAATCAGGAAGCAACTCATCATTGTTTCTTGATTTCTTTATTGTAACCCGAAGGAGCCTCTCTTGACCATTGTAATGCGAAGATAGATCACTTGCTTTGCCTAAGTCCAGTTGTCTGTGACCATGTGTTAACATATATATGAAAATGTGCTCTTGCGATTGACACTGCGTGTACAGTTGTAAAAGATATACCTTATTGCTTGTCTGCCCACTTACCCTAATGTCGTTGCTTCACCCTGCCTAACCCCCGCTTCTCTGACTTTTTCCTCCCTTTCATGTGTTGTATAGAATGTAACCTCCCCTTTCCCATCAATAAAAATTGTTCATGGTTTTTCCTCTAGTGTGTTTTTCCAACCCGTTGAGGTTACAGTTTGATTGGCTACGGCATTGTCATCGGGAATGTGGTGAGCATTTTTGTTTCCTTTTTCGTGGAATATTGGGAGGTCCTGAGGTTGGGTCAGTCCGGTGGGCATTGGGACACTTAACTAATCGCATTGTTTCTCTGTTCTGAGGATAACGAGATCACGCCTGGAGGGTCGCGTCGGGATCAACGAGACTCCGGGAAAGTTTACCGCATCAGGGATTGTTAGAAGCCCGTCCTCCCTCAGCCAACGAGCCGCCTTCGGGTGTTTGGTTTTGAAGTAAGTCTTCTCCCCGTACCGGTAGAAAATAATTGCATGAAATGAAAATGTTGTCGGGTGGTTCACATTGACTCGGAACTTCATTGGTTTATTGGATAACCCCACCACAACAACGACAACCTTGAAATGAATTTTCAAGGTCCCTCTGAAGAGCAATTTAAAAAGAAAATGTTGGCTCCTAAAAAGTCAAAGCCTATTGACAAAAATGTTGTAGCAGCCTATGATAGAATGAATCTTTCCAATCGAGATGCAGCTATGTCTTATGCTGTTGTTGCTCAGTCTTTGGGCCATAATTCCAAGTTACAAATGGTCCAATTTTTTGATTTCGGGTTGACTCTTGATTTAGCGTAAATTAGTTCGGATTTTCCATTTCCAACTAGATAGCAACTTACTGCATAGCCTTCTTGGCTGGCATCACAAAAGATGTGGAGTTGAAGATTTTCCAAGAGAGGTTTGGAATTTTCAAAAGCTTGTCTAGGAAAATTCAGAAATTCCACTTTGTTTATTTCTTTGCAAAGTTTTTTCCATTCACCCAGCATTTCAGGTTCTAGATATTCATCCCAATCTTGTTTGGTAGATACTACCTTCTGCATGAAGAGTTTTAATTTAAACACTAAGGGTGCAACAAATCCAATTGGATCAAACAATGATTGCACAGAACTTAGTATTTCTCTTTTAGTTTTGGCTTCTGCGTTCAAGTTTACAGTTTTTAGATGGGTGTATCAGCATTTGTGTTCCAACCATATCCTAATAGTTTTATGTTTTCTTTATCTTCTGAGGAGGCTATGTCATGTTTTTCAAATAGTCCTTGAAGTTCTGAGTGATTGGAGGCCCATTCATATAGCTTCAAATTATAATCAATTAAGGTGTTTACAATATAATTGTAAAGGTCTTTGAGTTCTGAGAGATTGTTGGCATTAATTAAAGCATTGTCCATGTAAAAGCGGTTAGCTAGGTAGTCTGCCACTTGGTTTTGTTGTTCATTAAAAATGTGTTGGAGAGATTGTTGTAGTAAAAATGGACTGCTTTTGTTGCCAAAGGTAACTCTCTTATATTTATAGCAGATCAGGTTGTCGTCATTTGGAGCCAATTGGGTATCTTTCAACCACAGAATTTTGTGGGTATTGCAGTCAAATTCTGTTTGATATTTAAGTTGTAGATATGCTTTTTGAATGTCTCCAATCATCAAATATTTACCATGCCTTAATTTAATGCACAATTTTGCTAAATGAGGTAGGAGCGAAGGGCAGTCCTCCGTAGCATCATTTACTGTTATTTCTTCTGGTTTGCTTTTACCCGAGGGATCTACTACAATCCTAACTTTAGTTGTTTGTACTCCAGGGCGAAATACTGGAAAATAGGTAAAAAATTTCCTTCTTGTTTTAAGCTTTCTGTTAAGGCTACTTCTTCTATTATTCCTTCCTGGAATTGTTGTTCAAGGATGTCTGAATAAGGTGCATTAAGTTATCTTTTTTTAATTTTTGCAAGTGGACTTTAACCTGCTAATAGCATAGTTAAAGTTTGGTGAAATTTTATCTTTTGGTCATTCCATGGTACCTTAACAGACAATCTTTCATCTTCTATTTAACTTCCTTTTCGAAGTTTGCAATCAGATATTTTTCTTTGTTTGAAAATGGTTCATCCCCACAAATACCCAAGTTTTCTAGTTGCTAAATTGTGCAATCTGGTGTTCAATTTTTCTAGATCTTCATTAGAAGTTGTACTAGTAAGTAGAGGGTTGGTAATACAGAAGCTGATCTGATCTTATGGTTCTTTTCTTTTTCAGGGTAGTAATCTGAAGGGAAACCCAATAAAAGTATTCCATAGGGAGATTTATAACAAGAGGCAGTATGAATCTGATGAATGCTGAGGGCAAAAAGTTTGTGGGTTGCAGCCCCAAAAATTAATATGAAGTCGGCCACTCATCAGCTTCAAAGTGATCTGCAAGCTGATAATTTAAGGATTTTAAATAAGTTTGAAGTTTCAGTAATCCCTGAACTTCATATTAATATTAATATCATCAATTATGATGGCTTCTATTTCTTGGTAGTTTCCAGGGTTTCTAGAATCCTCCAATTTAATTATAGCTACTTCATAATTTGGTTGTTCTTGTTGGCTATAAATCGTGTTATGGTTATGGATTCATCGTAGTGTTTAGTTGGAAGATTTAATTTTTTCACAAGTTCCTTGGTAATGTAGCTGGCTTGACTACAATTATCCAAAAGTGCTCTGCATTTAATTGATTTTCTGAGTTTCTTATTCTCATCTGCATGGAAGGAATTAATGCCACTTCTTGATCAGTTTTTTAAACTTAATAAGTTAGTAACTTGTTTCCCTTGTTTTGAGTTTTCTTTTTGGATAGCTACTTCAGTACTGGTTTTGGTTTTCTTATCTTCCTCTGGTTTTCCTTTTTGTTTGGTACAAAGGAAGGATAAATGGTTAGAAAACCTACAAAATGAACAGGGTTGGAAAGAAATGGGGCATTCTTTGGCTTGGTGTTTAGATGAGGTGCATTTAGTACAATAATTTAATTTAGCAAGTTTTTTCAGTTTATCCCAACTTTCAGGGAAAGAATCACATTTTGAGATTCTGTGAGAGTTTTTCTTACACAATTTGCAGTAAAGTTCTCTCTGGTCAGTATGTTGAGCTCTTCTTGAGGATTGTCTTTGGGTGGAAACTGCCAGAGAAGCTGTAGTTTGGCTAGAATACCATGGTTTTCTGGCTGGTTCTGGAGAGAAGTTTCTTTTTGTTTAGGCATTAAGGTGGTTAATTCACTTTGACTTGGATCAAAATTAACATTAGCTAAGGTTTTGGTAGCTTCAGCAATTGCTTCTTTAAATTTATCAAAGTGGTCATTAGTGTGGACCAAAATGGGGGGTAAAATTATAAAGTTGAAGAAATCCTTGTTCCACATTAATGCCCTTGTTCCTTTGGACCAGATAGACATGTCAGCAAAATGTTAGTCAAATATGAGAATATTTAGGGGCCCCGAGATTTAATGACTTATAAAAATTTTCCAATGAATAGGCGTGCTTAGAACATCAATGATCAACTCAACTCTTGAGTTGCAACTTATGAAAAAATTTCTTCTTATTTAAGAAGATTTGGAGTTAATAGAGTACAAAAACAATCTTAGATCATTATTTCAGAGAAAATTATTAATAAGGAAAACAAAAATTTTGGATAAAATATATTATCCTTAATTGGTCAACTCTAAATTAAAGGCTTTGCCTAATTGGCTTGAACCTTTTAGTTATCCTTTTATCTCCTAATTTAACTGGTTTATTTTACTATTTCAGAAATTTAATTTTTTAAACTAAAAATGGCTACTCGTTCTAAAACTAAGTTTGGCTCATGGCCATTTAAATAAAGATATACTTTGTTGCCGCTTACCTACAAACTGCAAGTTTTGCAAACATATTTCTTCCATCAAAAAGAGGAAAAATTGGGACGAGAAGATCCTTATCTTTGCTTAGATGAAGTGAGGACCTACTGGGAGAAAGCCAGGATTCCCACAATGCGTAGAGACAGTGCCATCCGAAAGATTGACTCTTTAATAAGCTGTTAGATAAATTGATGAAAAAGAAAAAGGCCCGAGGAAAAAATGCCCGTATGTTTAAGATGAAATTAAGCTGAAATTCTGATTTTGGTCACTCTAATGCCCTTTGATGATGTCAAATGAAGAAGACAAGCTTTTCTACTTACCAGCAAGAATATCCTACAAAGTAGCATGGGTACAGTAACCAAATTCTTGCAAAAAGAGAAAAGAAGCTGCTCGTACGAATTAGAGTGTGAAAGAGCCCTCAAGAGCAGAAGCGATCTAAAGATCATTCTGCCTGCCAATAGAGATGATTTCACATCGTCATCATCATCATCACCATCAACTAATGACGTGTGTAGGGACCAATTATTAGCAATCAGGTAGTTGTGTGTATTAACCTTCATTCTTTCTCTCCCATACAGGTTTGATGCCAAACCCCCATAAAAATCTAGACCATAGAATCTACGTCAGAATTGTGGCTTAATGTTATAAAAGATAAAGCAAAACACAAAAAGGGGTGTTTGTTTAAGAAGCCCTAAACCATTTGATTAACTTAATTTGACTTCAGTTTTTTGATTTTTGGACCAACGTGAGAAAAAAAGTCATGCACGGTATGGGTCCGGAAATGGGTAGGCTTGCCAAATCTGAACAGGCCAACAAACAAAGTGCACAGTGCGACTGGGTATACGTGTAATGTCGGTTGCTGAAGCTAGAAGTTAAGAAAGACAGAAATTAAATGACATTCATCTAATGCGTTTGACTTCTTGAACTCGAACAATCATCCCAGAACCTTCTGAAAGTTTAAGTGGTGGTACCTGCACATCAGTTAAGGCCAGGTATCAATAACACCTTGCCCTCCTTTCCATTTAGCCTAGTCAGGGTTATTTAGGGTATAATTATTGTATGTGAACAAAAACCACAAAAAGAAGGACATTTAAGTTTCAAGATAAGGAATCAGAAGCAACTCATCATTGTTTCTTGATTCATCTTTATTGTAACCCGAAGGAGCCTCTCTTGACCATTGTAATGCGAAGATAGATCACTTGCTTTGCCTAAGTCCAGTTGTCTGTGACCATGTGTTAACATATATATGAAAATGTGCTCTTGCGATTGACACTGCGTGTACAGTTGTAAAAGATATACCTTATTGCTTGCCTGCCCACTTACCCTAATGTCGTTGCTTCACCCTGCCTAACCCCCGCTTCTCTGACTTTTTCCTCCCTTTCATGTGTTGTATAGAATGTAACCTCCCCTTTCCCATCAATAAAAATTGTTCATGGTTTTTCCTCTAGTGTGTTTTTCCAACCCGTTGAGGTTACAGTTTGATTGGCTACGGCATTGTCATCGGGATGTGGTGAGCATTTTGTTTCCTTTTTCGTGGAATATTGGGAGGTCCTGAGGTTGGGTCAGTCCGGTGGGCATTGGGACACTTAACTAATCGCATTGTTTCTCTGTTCTGAGGATAACGAGATCACGCCTGGAGGGTCGCGTCGGGATCAACGAGACTCCGGGAAAGTTTACCGCATCAGGGATTGTTAGAAGCCCGTCCTCCCTCAGCCAACGAGCCGCCTTCGGGTGTTTGGTTTTGAAGTAAGTCTTCTCCCGTACCGGTAGAAAATAATTGCATGAAATGAAAATGTTGTCGGGTGGTTCACATTGACTCGGAACTTCATTGGTTTATTGGATAACCCCACCACAACAACGACAACCTTGAAATGAATTTTCAAGTCCCTCTGAAGAGCAATTTAAAAGAAAATGTTGGCTCCTAAAAAGTCAAAGCCTATTGACAAAAATGTTGTAGCAGCCTATGATAGAATGAATCTTTCCAATCGAGATGCAGCTATGTCTTATGCTGTTGTTGCTCAGTCTTTGGGCCATAATTCCAAGTTACAAATGGTCCAATTTTTTGATTTCGGGTTGACTCTTGATTTAGCGTAAATTAGTTCGGATTTTCCATTTCCAACTAGATAGCAACTTACTGCATAGCCTTCTTGGCTGGCATCACAAAAGATGTGGAGTTGAAGATTTTCCAAGAGAGGTTTGGAATTTTCAAAAGCTTGTCTAGGAAAATTCAGAAATTCCACTTTGTTTATTTCTTTGCAAAGTTTTTTCCATTCACCCAGCATTTCAGGTTCTAGATATTCATCCCAATCTTGTTTTGGTAGATACTACCTTCTGCATGAAGAGTTTTAATTTAAACACTAAGGGTGCAACAAATCCAATTGGATCAAACAATGATTGCACAGAACTTAGTATTTCTCTTTTAGTTTTGGCTTCTGCGTTCAAGTTTACAGTTTTTAGATGGGGTGTATCAGCATTTGTGTTCCAACCATATCCTAATAGTTTTATGTTTTCTTTATCTTCTGAGGAGGCTATGTCATGTTTTTCAAATAGTCCTTGAAGTTCTGAGTGATTGGAGGCCCATTCATATAGCTTCAAATTATAATCAATTAAGGTGTTTACAATATAATTGTAAAGGTCTTTGAGTTCTGAGAGATTGTTGGCATTAATTAAAGCATTGTCCATGTAAAAGCGGTTAGCTAGGTAGTCTGCCACTTGGTTTTGTTGTTCATTAAAAATGTGTTGGAGAGATTGTTGTAGTAAAAATGGACTGCTTTTGTTGCCAAAGGTAACTCTCTTATATTTATAGCAGATCAGGTTGTCGTCATTTGGAGCCAATTGGGTATCTTTCAACCACAGAATTTTGTGGGTATTGCAGTCAAATTCTGTTGATATTTAAGTTGTAGATATGCTTTTTGAATGTCTCCAATCATCAAATATTTACCATGCCTTAATTTAATGCACAATTTTGCTAAATGAGGTAGGAGCGAAGGGCAGTCCTCCGTAGCATCATTTACTGTTATTTCTTCTGGTTTGCTTTTACCCGAGGGATCTACTACAATCCTAACTTTAGTTGTTTGTACTCCAGGGCGAAATACTGGAAAATTAGGTAAAAAATTTCCTTCTTGTTTTAAGCTTTCTGTTAAGGCTACTTCTTCTATTATTCCTTCCTGGAATTGTTGTTCAAGGATGTCTGAATAAGGTTGCATTAAGTTATCTTTTTTTAATTTTTTGCAAGTGGACTTTAACCTGCTAATAGCATAGTTAAAGTTTGGTGAAATTTTATCTTTTTGGTCATTCCATGGTACCTTAACAGACAATCTTTCATCTTCTATTTTAACTTCCTTTTCGAAGTTTGCAATCAGATATTTTTCTTTGTTTGAAAATGGTTCATCCCCACAAATACCCAAGTTTTCTAGTTTGCTAAATTGTGCAATCTGGTGTTCAATTTTTTCTAGATCTTCATTAGAAGTTGTACTAGTAAGTAGAGGGTTGGTAATACAGAAGCTGATCTGATCTCTTATTGGTTCTTTTTCTTTTTCAGGGTAGTAATCTGAAGGGAAACCCAATAAAAGTATTCCATAGGGAGATTTATAACAAGAGGCAGTATGAATCTGATGAATGCTGAGGGCAAAAAGTTTGTGGGTTGCAGCCCCAAAAATTAACATGAAGTCGGCCACTTCATCAGCTTCAAAGTGATCTGCAAGCTGATAATTTAAGGATTTTAAATAAGTTTGAAGTTTCAGTAATCCCTGAACTTCATATTTAATATTAATATCATCAATTATGATGGCTTCTATTTCTTGGTAGTTTCCAGGGTTTCTAGAATCCTCCAATTTAATTATAGCTACTTCATAATTTGGTTGTTTCTTGTTGGCTATAAATCGTGTTATGGTTATGGATTCATCGTAGTGTTTAGTTGGAAGATTTAATTTTTTCACAAGTTCCTTGGTAATGTAGCTGGCTTGACTACAATTATCCAAAAGTGCTCTGCATTTAATTGATTTTTCTGAGTTTCTTATTCTCATCTGCATGGAAGGAATTAATGCCACTTCTTGATCAGTGTTTTTTAAACTTAATAAGTTAGTAACTTGTTTCCCTTGTTTTGAGTTTTCTTTTTGGATAGCTACTTCAGTACTGGTTTTGGTTTTCTTATCTTCCTCTGGTTTTCCTTTTTGTTTGGTACAAAGGAAGGATAAATGGTTAGAAAACCTACAAAATGAACAGGGTTGGAAAGAAATGGGGCATTCTTTGGCTTGGTGTTTAGATGAGGTGCATTTAGTACAATAATTTAATTTAGCAAGTTTTTTCAGTTTATCCCAACTTTCAGGGAAAGAATCACATTTTGAGATTCTGTGAGAGTTTTTCTTACACAATTTGCAGTAAAGTTCTCTCTGGTCAGTATGTTGAGCTCTTCTTGAGGATTGTCTTTGGGTGGAAACTGCCAGAGAAGCTGTAGTTTGGCTAGAATACCATGGTTTTCTGGCTGGTTCTGGAGAGAAGTTTCTTTTTTGTTTAGGCATTAAGGTGGTTAATTCACTTTGACTTGGATCAAAATTAACATTAGCTAAGGTTTTGGTAGCTTCAGCAATTGCTTCTTTAAATTTATCAAAGTGGTCATTAGTGTGGACCAAAATGGGGGGTAAAATTATAAAGTTGAAGAAATCCTTGTTCCACATTAATGCCCTTGTTCCTTTGGACCAGATAGACATGTCAGCAAAATGTTAGTCAAATATGAGAATATTTAGGGGCCCCGAGATTTAATGACTTATAAAAATTTTCCAATGAATAGGCGTGCTTAGAACATCAATGATCAACTCAACTCTTGAGTTGCAACTTATGAAAAAATTTCTTCTTATTTAAGAAGATTTGGAGTTAATAGAGTACAAAAACAATCTTAGATCATTATTTCAGAGAAAATTATTAATAAGGAAAACAAAAATTTTGGATAAAATATATTATCCTTAATTGGTCAACTCTAAATTAAAGGCTTTGCCTAATTGGCTTGAACCTTTTAGTTATCCTTTTTATCTCCTAATTTAACTGGTTTATTTTACTATTTCAGAAATTTAATTTTTTAAACTAAAAATGGCTACTCGTTCTAAAACTAAAGTTTGGCTCATTGGCCATTTAAATAAAGATATACTTTGTTGCCGCTTACCTACAAAACTGCAAGTTTTGCAAACATATTTCTTCCATCAAAAAGAGGAAAAATTGGGACGAAGAAGATCCCTTAATCTTTGCTTAGATGAAGTGATGACCTACTGGGAGAAAGCCAGGATTCCCACAATGCGTAGAGACAGTGCCATCCGAAAGATTGACTCTTTAATAAGCTGTTATGATAAATTGATGAAAAACAGAAAAAGGCCCGAGGAAAAATGCCGTATGTTTAAAGATGAAATTAAGGCTGAAATTCTTGATTTTGGTCACTCTAATGCCCTTTTGATGATGTCAAATGAAGAAGACAAGCTTTTCTACTTAAGCCAGCAAGAATATCCTACACAAAGTAGCATGGGTACAGTAGACCAAATTCTTGCAAAAAGAGAGAAAAGAAGGCTTCATCGTGAAGAATTAGAGTGTGAAAGAGCCCTCAAAGAGCAGAAGCGATCTAAAAGATCATTCTTGCCTGCCAATAGAGATGATTTCACATCGTCATCATCATCATCACCATCAACTAATGACGATGTAGTAGGGACCACTGATTATCAAATCATGGTAGTTGTGTGTATTAACCTTCATTCTTTCTCTCCCATACAGGTTTGAATGCCATAACCCCCATAAAATCTAGACCCATAGAATCTAACGTCAGAATTGTGGCTTAATGTTATAAAAAGATAAAGCAAAACACAAAAAGGGGTGTTTGTTTAAGAAGCCCTAAACCATTTGATTAACTTAATTTGACTTCAGTTTTTTGATTTTTGGACCAACGTGAGAAAAAAAGTCATGCACGGTATGGGTCCGGAAATGGGTAGGCTTGCCAAATCTGAACAGGCCAACAAACAAAGTGCACAGTGCGACTGGGTATACGTGTAATGTCGGTTGCTGAAGCTAGAAGTTAAGAAAGACAGAAATTAAATGACATTCATCTAATGCGTTTGACTTCTTGAACTCGAACAATCATCCCAGAACCTTCTGAAAGTTTAAGTGGTGGTACCTGCACATCAGTTAAGGCCAGGTATCAATAACACCTTGCCCTCCTTTCCATTTAGCCTAGTCAGGGTTATTTAGGGTATAATTATTGTATGTGAACAAAAACCACAAAAAGAAGGACATTTAAGTTTCAAGATAAGGAATCAGGAAGCAACTCATCATTGTTTCTTGATTCATCTTTATTGTAACCCGAAGGAGCCTCTCTTGACCATTGTAATGCGAAGATAGATCACTTGCTTTGCCTAAGTCCAGTTGTCTGTGACCATGTGTTAACATATATATGAAAATGTGCTCTTGCGATTGACACTGCGTGTACAGTTGTAAAAGATATACCTTATTGCTTGCCTGCCCACTTACCCTAATGTCGTTGCTTCACCCTGCCTAACCCCGCTTCTCTGACTTTTTCCTCCCTTTCATGTGTTGTATAGAATGTAACCTCCCCTTTCCCATCAATAAAAATTGTTCATGGTTTTTCCTCTAGTGTGTTTTTCCAACCCGTTGAGGTTACAGTTTGATTGGCTACGGCATTGTCATCGGGAATGTGGTGAGCATTTTTGTTTCCTTTTTCGTGGAATATTGGGAGGTCCTGAGGTTGGGTCAGTCCGGTGGGCATTGGGACACTTAACTAATCGCATTGTTTCTCTGTTCTGAGGATAACGAGATCACGCCTGGAGGGTCGCGTCGGGATCAACGAGACTCCGGGAAAGTTTACCGCATCAGGGATTGTTAGAAGCCCGTCCTCCCTCAGCCAACGAGCCGCCTTCGGGTGTTTGGTTTTGAAGTAAGTCTTCTCCCCGTACCGGTAGAAAATAATTGCATGAAATGAAAATGTTGTCGGGTGGTTCACATTGACTCGGAACTTCATTGGTTTATTGGATAACCCCACCACAACAACGACAACCTTGAAATGAATTTTCAAGGTCCCTCTGAAGAGCAATTTAAAAAGAAAATGTTGGCTCCTAAAAAGTCAAAGCCTATTGACAAAAATGTTGTAGCAGCCTATGATAGAATGAATCTTTCCAATCGAGATGCAGCTATGTCTTATGCTGTTGTTGCTCAGTCTTTGGGCCATAATTCCAAGTTACAAATGGTCCAATTTTTTGATTTCGGGTTGACTCTTGATTTAGCGTAAATTAGTTCGGATTTTCCATTTCCAACTAGATAGCAACTTACTGCATAGCCTTCTTGGCTGGCATCACAAAAGATGTGGAGTTGAAGATTTTCCAAGAGAGGTTTGGAATTTTCAAAAGCTTGTCTAGGAAAATTCAGAAATTCCACTTTGTTTATTTCTTTGCAAAGTTTTTTCCATTCACCCAGCATTTCAGGTTCTAGATATTCATCCCAATCTTTTTTGGTAGATACTACCTTCTGCATGAAGAGTTTTAATTTAAACACTAAGGGTGCAACAAATCCAATTGGATCAAACAATGATTGCACAGAACTTAGTATTTCTCTTTTAGTTTTGGCTTCTGCGTTCAAGTTTACAGTTTTTAGATGGGTGTATCAGCATTTGTGTTCCAACCATATCCTAATAGTTTTATGTTTTCTTTATCTTCTGAGGAGGCTATGTCATGTTTTTCAAATAGTCCTTGAAGTTCTGAGTGATTGGAGGCCCATTCATATAGCTTCAAATTATAATCAATTAAGGTGTTTACAATATAATTGTAAAGGTCTTTGAGTTCTGAGAGATTGTTGGCATTAATTAAAGCATTGTCCATGTAAAAGCGGTTAGCTAGGTAGTCTGCCACTTGGTTTTGTTGTTCATTAAAAATGTGTTGGAGAGATTGTTGTAGTAAAAATGGACTGCTTTTGTTGCCAAAGGTAACTCTCTTATATTATAGCAGATCAGGTTGTCGTCATTTGGAGCCAATTGGGTATCTTTCAACCACAGAATTTTGTGGGTATTGCAGTCAAATTCTGTTTGATATTTAAGTTGTAGATATGCTTTTTGAATGTCTCCAATCATCAAATATTTACCATGCCTTAATTTAATGCACAATTTTGCTAAATGAGGTAGGAGCGAAGGGCAGTCCTCCGTAGCATCATTTACTGTTATTTCTTCTGGTTTGCTTTTACCCGAGGGATCTACTACAATCCTAACTTTAGTTGTTTGTACTCCAGGGCGAAATACTGGAAAATTAGGTAAAAAATTTCCTTCTTGTTTTAAGCTTTCTGTTAAGGCTACTTCTTCTATTATTCCTTCCTGGAATTGTTGTTCAAGGATGTCTGAATAAGGTTGCATTAAGTTATCTTTTTTTAATTTTTTGCAAGTGGACTTTAACCTGCTAATAGCATAGTTAAAGTTTGGTGAAATTTTATCTTTTTGGTCATTCCATGGTACCTTAACAGACAATCTTTCATCTTCTATTTTAACTTCCTTTTCGAAGTTTGCAATCAGATATTTTTCTTTGTTTGAAAATGGTTCATCCCCACAAATACCCAAGTTTTCTAGTTTGCTAAATTGTGCAATCTGGTGTTCAATTTTTTCTAGATCTTCATTAGAAGTTGTACTAGTAAGTAGAGGGTTGGTAATACAGAAGCTGATCTGATCTCTTATTGGTTCTTTTTCTTTTTCAGGGTAGTAATCTGAAGGGAAACCCAATAAAAGTATTCCATAGGGAGATTTATAACAAGAGGCAGTATGAATCTGATGAATGCTGAGGGCAAAAAGTTTGTGGGTTGCAGCCCCAAAAATTAATATGAAGTCGGCCACTTCATCAGCTTCAAAGTGATCTGCAAGCTGATAATTTAAGGATTTTAAATAAGTTTGAAGTTTCAGTAATCCCTGAACTTCATATTTAATATTAATATCATCAATTATGATGGCTTCTATTTCTTGGTAGTTTCCAGGGTTTCTAGAATCCTCCAATTTAATTATAGCTACTTCATAATTTGGTTG
Organism: Bathynomus jamesi; assembly: GCA_023014485.1. Classification (NCBI taxonomy): domain Eukaryota; kingdom Metazoa; phylum Arthropoda; class Malacostraca; order Isopoda; family Cirolanidae; genus Bathynomus; species Bathynomus jamesi. Next base: position 967,739 of record JAJOZX010000637.1, on the reverse strand, counting down.
TTTCTTGTTGGCTATAAATCGTGTTATGGTTATGGATTCATCGTAGTGTTTAGTTGGAAGATTTAATTTTTTCACAAGTTCCTTGGTAATGTAGCTGGCTTGACTACAATTATCCAAAAGTGCTCTGCATTTAATTGATTTTTCTGAGTTTCTTATTCTCATCTGCATGGAAGGAATTAATGCCACTTCTTGATCAGTGTTTTTTAAACTTAATAAGTTAGTAACTTGTTTCCCTTGTTTTGAGTTTTCTTTTTGGATAGCTACTTCAGTACTGGTTTTGGTTTTCTTATCTTCCTCTGGTTTTCCTTTTTGTTTGGTACAAAGGAAGGATAAATGGTTAGAAAACCTACAAAATGAACAGGGTTGGAAAGAAATGGGGCATTCTTTGGCTTGGTGTTTAGATGAGGTGCATTTAGTACAATAATTTAATTTAGCAAGTTTTTTCAGTTTATCCCAACTTTCAGGGAAAGAATCACATTTTGAGATTCTGTGAGAGTTTTTCTTACACAATTTGCAGTAAAGTTCTCTCTGGTCAGTATGTTGAGCTCTTCTTGAGGATTGTCTTTGGGTGGAAACTGCCAGAGAAGCTGTAGTTTGGCTAGAATACCATGGTTTTCTGGCTGGTTCTGGAGAGAAGTTTCTTTTTTGTTTAGGCATTAAGGTGGTTAATTCACTTTGACTTGGATCAAAATTAACATTAGCTAAGGTTTTGGTAGCTTCAGCAATTGCTTCTTTAAATTTATCAAAGTGGTCATTAGTGTGGACCAAAATGGGGGGTAAAATTATAAAGTTGAAGAAATCCTTGTTCCACATTAATGCCCTTGTTCCTTTGGACCAGATAGACATGTCAGCAAAATGTTAGTCAAATATGAGAATATTTAGGGGCCCCGAGATTTAATGACTTATAAAAATTTTCCAATGAATAGGCGTGCTTAGAACATCAATGATCAACTCAACTCTTGAGTTGCAACTTATGAAAAAATTTCTTCTTATTTAAGAAGATTTGGAGTTAATAGAGTACAAAAACAATCTTAGATCATTATTTCAGAGAAAATTATTAATAAGGAAAACAAAAATTTTGGATAAAATATATTATCCTTAATTGGTCAACTCTAAATTAAAGGCTTTGCCTAATTGGCTTGAACCTTTTAGTTATCCTTTTTATCTCCTAATTTAACTGGTTATTTTACTATTCAGAATTTAATTTTTTAAACTAAAACTGGCTACTCGTTCTAAACTAAAGTTTGGCTCATTGGCCATTTAAATAAAGATATACTTTGTTGCCGCTTACCTACAAAATGCAAGTTTGTAAACATATTTCTTCCATCAAAAAGAGGAAAAATTGGGACGAAGAAGATCCTTAATCTTTGCTTAGATGAAGTGATGACCTACTGGGAGAAAGCCAGGATTCACCACAATACGTAGAGACAGTGCCATCCGAAAGATTGACTCTTTAATAAGCTGTTATGATAAATTGATGAAAAACAGAAAAAGGCCCGAGGAAAAATGCCGTATGTTTAAAGATGAAATTAAGGCTGAAATTCTGATTTTGGTCACTCTAATGCCCTTTTGATGATGTCAAATGAAGAAGACAAGCTTTTCTACTTAAGCCAGCAAGAATATCCTACACAAAGTAGCATGGGTACAGTAGACCAAATTCTTGCAAAAGAGAGAAAAGAAGGCTTCATCTGAAGAATTAGAGTGTGAAAGACCTCAAAGAGCAGAAGCGATCTAAAAGATCATTCTTGCCTGCCAATAGAGATGATTTCACATCGTCATCATCATCATCACCATCAACTAATGACGATGTATAGGGACCACTGATTATCAAATCATGGTAGTTGTGTGTATTAACCTTCATTCTTTCTCTCCCATACAGGTTTGAATGCCATAACCCCCATAAAATCTAGACCCATAGAATCTAACGTCAGAATTGTGGCTTAATGTTATAAAAAGATAAAGCAAAACACAAAAAGGGGTGTTTGTTTAAGAAGCCCTAAAACCATTGATTAACTTAATTTGACTTCAGTTTTTTGATTTTTGGGACCACGTGAGAAAAAAGTCATGCACGGTATGGGTCCGGAAATGGGTAGGCTGCCAAATCTGAACAGGCCAACAAACAAAGTGCACAGTGCGACTGGTATACGTGTAATGTCGGTTGCTGAAGCTAAAGTTAAGAAAAGACAGAAATTAAATGACATTCATCTAATGCGTTTTGACTTCTTGAAACTCGAACAATCATCCCAGAACCTTCTGAAGTTTAAGTGGTGGTACCTGCACATCAGTTAGGCCATGGTATCATAACACCTTGCCCTCCTTTCCATTTAGCCTAGTCAGGTTATTTAGGGTATAATTATTGTATGTGAACAAAAACCACAAAAGAAGGACAATTTAAGTTTCAAGATAAGGAATCAGGAAGCAACTCATCATGTTTCTTGATTCCTTTATTGTAACCCGAAGGAGCCTCTCTTGACCATTGTAATGCGAAGATAGATCACTTGCTTTTGCCTAAGTCCAGTTGTCTGTGACCATGTGTTAACAATATATGAAAATGTGCTCTTGCGATTGACACTGCGTGTACAGTTGTAAAAGATATACCTTATTGCTTGCCTGCCCACTTACCCTAATGTCGTTGCTTCACCCTGCCTAACCCCCGCTTCTCTGACTTTTTCCTCCCTTTCATGTGTGTATAGAAGTAACCTCCCCTTTCCATCAATAAAAATTGTTCATGTGTGGTTTTTCCTCTAGTGTGTTTTCCAACCCGTTGAGGTTACAGTTTGATTGGCTACGGGCATTGTCATCGGGAATGTGGTGAGCATTTTTTGTTTTCCTTTTTCGTGGAATATTGGAGGTCCTGAGGTTGGGTCGTCCGGTGGGCATTGGACACTTAACTAATCGCATTGTTTCTCTGTTCTGAGGATAACGAGATCACGCCTGGAGGGTCGCGTCGGGATCAACGAGACTCCGGGAAAGTTTACCGCATCAGGGATTTTAGAAGCCCGTCCTCCCTCAGCCAACGAGCCCGCCTTCGGGTTGTTTGTTTTGAAGTAAGTCTTCTCCCCCGTACCGGTAGAAAAATAATTGCATGAAATGAAAATGTTGTCGGGTGGTTCACATTGACTCGGAACTTCATTGTTTTTGGATAACCCCACCACAACAACGCAACCTTGAAATGAATTTTCAAGGTCCCTCTGAAGAGCAATTTAAAAAGAAAATGTTGGCTCCTAAAAAGTCAAAGCCTATTGACAAAAATGTTGTAGCAGCCTATTGATAGAATGAATCTTTCCAATCGAGATGCAGCTATGTCTTATGCTGTTGTTGCTCAGTCTTTGGGCCATAATTCCAAGTTACAAATGGTCCAATTTTTTGATTTCGGGTTGACTCTTGATTTAGCGTAAATTAGTTCGGATTTTCCATTTCCAACTAGATAGCAACTTACTGCATAGCCTTCTTGGCTGGCATCACAAAGATGTGGGTTTGAAGATTTTCCAAGAGAGGTTTGGAATTTTCAAAAGCTTGTCTAGGAAAATTCAGAAATTCCACTTTGTTTATTTCTTTGCAAAGTTTTTCCATTCACCCAGCATTTCAGGTTCTAGATATTCATCCCAATCTTGTTTTGGTAGATACTACCTTCTGCATGAAGAGTTTTAATTTAAACACTAAGGGTGCAACAAATCCAATTGGATCAAACAATGATTGCACAGAACTTAGTATTTCTCTTTTAGTTTTGGCTTCTGCGTTCAAGTTTACAGTTTTTAGATGGGTGTATCAGCATTTGTGTTCCAACCATATCCTAATAGTTTTATGTTTTCTTTATCTTCTGAGGAGGCTATGTCATGTTTTTCAAATAGTCCTTGAAGTTCTGAGTGATTGGAGGCCCATTCATATAGCTTCAAATTATAATCAATTAAGGTGTTTACAATATAATTGTAAAGGTCTTTGAGTTTCTGAGAGATTGTTGGCATTAATTAAAGCATTGTCCATGTAAAAGCGGTTAGCTAGGTAGTCTGCCACTTGGTTTTGTTGTTCATTAAAATGTGTTGGAGAGATTGTTGTAGTAAAATGGACTGCTTTTGTTGCCAAAGGTAACTCTCTTATATTTATAGCAGATCAGGTTGTCGTCATTTGGAGCCAATTGGGTATCTTTCAACCACAGAATTTTGTGGGTATTGCAGTCAAATTCTGTTTGATATTTAGTTGTAGATATGCTTTTTGAATGTCTCCAATCATCAAATATTTACCATGCCTTAATTTAATGCACAATTTTGCTAAATGAGGTAGGAGCGAAGGGCATGTCCTCCGTAGCATCATTTACTGTTATTTCTTCTGGTTTGCTTTTACCCGAGGGATCTACTACAATCCTAACTTTATTGTTTGTACTCCAGGGCGAAATACTGGAAAATTGGTAAAAAATTTCCTTCTTGTTTTAAGCTTTCTGTTAAGGCTACTTCTTCTATTATTCCTTCCTGGAATTGTTGTTCAAGGATGTCTGAATAAGGTTGCATTAAGTTATCTTTTTTTAATTTTTTGCAAGTGGACTTTAACCTGCTAATAGCATAGTTAAAGTTTGGTGAAATTTTATCTTTTTGGTCATTCATGGTACCTTAACAGACAATCTTTCATCTTCTATTTTAACTTCCTTTTCGAAGTTTGCAATCAGATATTTTTTCTGTTTGAAAATGGTTCATCCCCACAAATACCCAAGTTTCTAGTTTGCTAAATTGTGCAATCTGGTGTTCAATTTTTTTCTAGATCTTCATTAGAAGTTGTACTAGTAAGTAGAGGGTTGGTAATACAGAAGCTGATCTGATCTCTTATTGGTTCTTTTTCTTTTTCAGGGTAGTAATCTGAAGGGAAACCCAATAAAAGTATTCCATAGGGAGATTTATAACAAGAGGCAGTATGAATCTGATGATGCTGAGGCAAAAAGTTTGTGGGTTGCAGCCCCAAAAATTAACATGAAGTCGGCCACTTCATCAGCTTCAAAGTGATCTGCAAGCTGATAATTTAAGGATTTTAAATAAGTTTGAAGTTTCAGTAATCCTGAACTTCATATTTATTATTAAATATCATCAATTATGATGGCTTCTATTTCTTGGTAGTTTCCAGGTTCTAGAATCCTCCATTAATTATAGCTACTTCATAATTTGGTTGTTTCTTGTTGGCTATAAATCGTGTTATGGTTATGGATTCATCGTAGTGTTTAGTTGGAAGATTTAATTTTTTCACAAGTTCCTTGGTAATGTAGCTGGCTTGACTACAATTATCCAAAGTGCTCTGCATTTAATTGATTTTTCTGAGTTTCTTATTCTCATCTGCATGGAAGGAATTAATGCCACTTTTCTGATCAGTGTTTTTTAAACTTAATAAGTTAGTAACTTGTTTCCCTTGTTTTGAGTTTTCTTTTTGGATGCTACTTCAGTACTGGTTTTGGTTTTCTTATCTTCCTCTGGTTTTCCTTTTTGTTTGGTACAAGGAAGGATAAATGGTTAGAAAACCTACAAAATGAACAGGGTTGGAAAGAAATGGGGCATTCTTTGGCTTGGTGTTTAGATGAGGTGCATTTAGTACAATAATTTAATTTAGCAAGTTTTTTCAGTTTATCCAACTTTCAGGAAAGAATCACATTTTGAGATTCTGTGATGTTTTTCTTACACAATTTGCAGTAAAGTTCTCTCTGGTCAGTATGTTGAGCTCTCTTGAGATTGTCTTTGGTGGAAACTGCCAGAGAAGCTGTAGTTTGGCTAGAATACCATGGTTTTCTGGCTGGTTCTGGAGAGAAGTTTCTTTTTTGTTTAGGCATTAAGGTGGTTAATTCACTTTGACTTGGATCAAAATTAACATTAGCTAAGGTTTGGTAGCTTCAGCAATTGCTTCTTTAAATTTATCAAAGTGGTCATTAGTGTGGACCAAAATGGGGGTAAAATTATTAAGTTGAAGAAATCCTTGTTCCACATTAATGCCCTTGTTTCCTTTGGACCAGATAGACATGTCAGCAAAATGTTAGTCAAATATGAGAATATTTAGGGGCCCCAGATTTAATGACTTTAAAAATTTTCCAATGAATAGGCGCGCTTAGAACATCAATGATCAACTCAACTCTTGAGTTGCAACATTATGAAAAAATTTCTTCTTGTTAAGAAATTTTTGGAGTTAATAGAGTACAAAAACAATCTCAGATCATTATTTCAGAGAAAATTATTAATAAGGAAAACAAAAATTTTGGATAAAATATATTATCCTTAATTGGTCAACTCTAAATTAAAGGCTTTGCCTATTGGCTTGAACCTTTTAGTTATCCTTTTATCTCCTAATTTAACTGGTTTATTTTACTATTTCAGAAATTTAATTTTTTAAACTAAAAATGGCTACTCGTTCTAAAACTAAAGTTGGCTCATTGGCCATTTAAATAAAGATATACTTTGTTGCCGCTTACCTACAAAACTGCAAGTTTGCAAACATATTTCTTCCATCAAAAAGAGGAAAAATTGGGACGAAGAAGATCCCTTAATCTTTGCTTAGATGAAGTGATGACCTACTGGGAGAAAGCCAGGATTCCCACAATGCGTAGAGACAGTGCCATCCGAAAGATTGACTCTTTAATAAGCTGTTATGATAAATTGATGAAAAACAGAAAAAGGCCCGAGGAAAAATGCCGTATGTTTAAAGATGAAATTAAGCTGAAATTCTTGATTTTGGTCACTCTAATGCCCTTTTGATGATGTCAAATGAAGAAGACAAGCTTTTCTACTTAAGCCAGCAAGATATCCTACACAAAGTAGCATGGGTACAGTAGACCAAATTCTTGCAAAACGAGAGAAAAGAAGGCTTCATCGTGAAGAATTAGAGTGTGAAAGAGCCCTCAAAGAGCAGAAGCGATCTAAAAGATCATTCTTGCCTGCCAATAGAGATGATTTCACATCGTCATCATCATCATCACCATCAACTAATGACGATGTAGTAGGGACCACTGATTATCAAATCATGGTAGTTGGTGGTATTAACTTCATTCTTTCTCTCCCATACAGGTTGAATGCCATAACCCATAAAAATCTAGACCCATAGAATCTAACGTCAGAATTGTGGCTTAATGTTATAAAAAGATAAAGCAAAACACAAAAAGGGGTGTTTGTTTAGAAGCCCTAAACCATTGATTAACTTAATTTGACTTCAGTTTTTTGATTTGGGACCAACGTGAGAAAAAAAGTCATGCACGGTATGGGTCCGGAAATGGGTAGGCTTGCCAAATCTGAAAGGCCCAACAAACAAAGTGCACAGTGCGACTGGGTATACGTGTAATGTCGGTTGCTGAAGCTAGAAGTTAAGAAAGACAGAAATTAAATGACATTCATCTAATGCGTTTGACTTTGAACTCGAAACAATCATCCCAGAACCTTCTGAAAGTTTAAGTGGTGGTACCTGCACATCAGTTAAGGCAGGTATCAATAACACCTTGCCTCCTTTCCATTTAGCCTAGTCAGGGTTATTTAGGGTATAATTATTGTATGTGAACAAAAACCACAAAAGAAGGACATTTAAGTTTCAAGATAAGGAATCAGGAAGCAACTCATCATTGTTTCTTGATTCATCTTTATTGTAAACCGAAGGAGCCTCTCTTGACCATTGTAATGCGAAGATAGATCACTTGCTTTGCCTAAGTCCAGTTGTCTGTGACCATGTGTTAACATATATATGAAAAATGTGCTCTTGCGATTGACACTGCGTGTACAGTTGTAAAAGATATACCTTATTGCTTGCTGCCCACTTACCCTAATGTCGTTGCTTCACCTGCCTAACCCCGCTTCTCTGACTTTTTCCTCCCTTTCATGTGTTGTATAGAATGTAACCTCCCCTTTCCCATCAATAAAAATTGTTCATGGTTTTTCCTCTAGTGTGTTTTTCAACCCGTGAGGTTACAGTTTGATTGGCTACGGCATTGTCATCGGGAATGGGTGAGCATTTTTGTTTCCTTTTTCGTGGAATATGGGAGGTCCTGAGGTTGGGTCAGTCCGGTGGGCATTGGACACTTACTAACGCATTTTTCTCTGTTCTGAGGATAACGAGATCACGCCTGGAGGGTCGCGTCGGGATCAACGAGACTCCGGGAAAAGTTTACCGCATCAGGGATGTAGAAGCCCGTCTCCCTCAGCCAACGAGCCGCCTTCGGGTGTTTGGTTTGAAGTAAGTCTTCTCCCCGTACCGGTAGAAAATAATTGCATGAAATGAAAATGTTGTCGGGTGGTTCACATTGACTCGGAACTTCAATTGGTTTATTGGATAACCCCACCACAACAAACAACAACCTTGAAATGAATTTCAAGGTCCCTCTGAAGAGCAATTTAAAAAAGAAATGTTGGCTCCTAAAAAGTCAAAGCCTATTGACAAAAATGTTGTAGCAGCCTATGATAGAATGAATCTTTCCAATCGAGATGCAGCTATGTCTTATGCTGTGTTGCTCAGTCTTTGGGCCATAATTCCAAGTTACAAATGGTCCAATTTTTGATTTCGGGTTGACTCTTGATTTAGCGTAAATTAGTTCGGATTTTCCATTCCAACTAGATAGCAACTTACTGCATAGCCTTCTTGGCTGGCATCAAAAGATGTGGAGTTGAAGATTTTCAAGAGAGGTTTGGAATTTTCAAAAGCTTGTCTAGGAAAAATTCAGAAATTCCACTTTGTTTATTTCTTTGCAAAGTTTTTTCCATTCACCCAGCATTTCAGGTTCTAGATATTCATCCCAATCTTGTTTTGGTAGATACTACCTTCTGCATGAAGAGTTTTAATTTAAACACTAAGGGTGCAACAAATCCAATTGGATCAAACAATGATTGCACAGAACTTAGTATTTCTCTTTTAGTTTTGGCTTCTGCGTTCAAGTTTACAGTTTTTAGATGGGGTGTATCAGCATTTGTGTTCCAACCATATCCTAATAGTTTTATGTTTTCTTTATCTTCTGAGGAGGCTATGTCATGTTTTTCAAATAGTCCTTGAAGTTCTGAGTGATTGGAGGCCCATTCATATAGCTTCAAATTATAATCAATTAAGGTGTTTACAATATAATTGTAAAGGTCTTTGAGTTCTGAGAGATTGTTGGCATTAATTAAAGCATTGTCCATGTAAAAGCGGTTAGCTAGGTAGTCTGCCACTTGGTTTTGTTGTTCATTAAAAATGTGTTGGAGAGATTGTTGTAGTAAAAAATGGACTGCTTTTGTTGCCAAAGGTAACTCTCTTATATTTATAGCAGATCAGGTTGTCGTCATTTGGAGCCAATTGGGTATCTTTCAACCACAGAATTTTGTGGGTATTGCAGTCAAATTCTGTTTGATATTTAAGTTGTAGATATGCTTTTTGAATGTCTCCAATCATCAAATATTTACCATGCCTTAATTTAATGCACAATTTTGCTAAATGAGGTAGGAGCGAAGGGCAGTCCTCCGTAGCATCATTTACTGTTATTTCTTCTGGTTGCTTTTACCCGAGGGATTACTACAATCCTAACTTAGTTGTTTGTACTCCAGGGCGAAATACTGGAAAATTAGGTAAAAAATTTCCTTCTTGTTTTAAGCTTTCTGTTAAGGCTACTTCTTCTATTATTCCTTCCTGGAATTGTTGTTCAAGGATGTCTGAATAAGGTTGCATTAAGTTATTTTTTTAATTTTTTGCAAGTGGACTTTAACCTGCTAATAGCATAGTTAAAGTTTGGTGAAATTTTATCTTTTTGGTCATTCCATGGTACCTTAACAGACAATCTTTCATCTTCTATTTTAACTTCCTTTTCGAAGTTTGCAATCAGATATTTTTCTTTGTTTGAAAATGGTTCATCCCCACAAATACCCAAGTTTTCTAGTTTGCTAAATTGTGCAATCTGGTGTTCAATTTTTTCTAGATCTTCATTAGAAGTTGTACTAGTAAGTAGAGGGTTGGTAATACAGAAGCTGATCTGATCTCTTATTGGTTCTTTTTCTTTTTCAGGGTAGTAATCTGAAGGGAAACCCAATAAAAGTATTCATAGGGAGATTTATAACAAGAGGCAGTATGAATCTGATGAATGCTGAGGGCAAAAAGTTTGTGGGTTGCAGCCCCAAAAATTAACATGAAGTCGGCCACTTCATCAGCTTCAAAGTGATCTGCAAGCTGATAATTTAAGGATTTAAATAAGTTTGAAGTTTCAGTAATCCCTGAACTTCATATTTAATATTAATATCATCAATTATGATGGCTTCTATTTCTTGGTAGTTTCCAGGGTTTCTAGAATCCTCCAATTTAATTATAGCTACTTCATAATTTGGTTGTTTCTTGTTGGCTATAAATCGTGTTATGGTTATGGATTCATCGTAGTGTTTAGTTGGAGATTTAATTTTTTCACAAGTTCCTTGGTAATGTAGCTGGCTTGACTACAATTATCCAAAAGTGCTCTGCATTTAATTGATTTTTCTGAGTTTCTATTCTCATCTGCATGGAAGGAATTAATGCCACTTCTTGATCAGTGTTTTTTAAACTTAATAAGTTAGTAACTTGTTCCCTTGTTTTGAGTTTCTTTTTGGATAGCTACTTCAGTACTGGTTTTGGTTTTCTTATCTTCCTCTGGTTTTCCTTTTTGTTTGGTACAAAGGAAGGATAAATGGTTAGAAAACCTACAAAATGAACAGGGTTGGAAAGAAATGGGGCATTCTTTGGCTTGGTGTTTAGATGAGGTGCATTTAGTACAATAATTAATTTAGCAAGTTTTTTCAGTTATCCAACTTTCAGGGAAAGAATCACATTTTGAGATTCTGTGAGAGTTTTTCTTACACAATTTGCAGTAAAGTTCTCTCTGGTCAGTATGTTGAGCTCTTCTTGAGGATTGTCTTTGGGTGGAAACTGCCAGAGAAGCTGTAGTTTGGCTAGAATACCATGGTTTCTGGCTGGTTCTGGAGAGAAGTTTCTTTTTGTTTAGGCATTAAGGTGGTTAATTCACTTGACTTGGATCAAAATTAACATTAGCTAAGGTTTTGGTAGCTTCAGCAATTGCTTCTTTAAATTTATCAAAGTGGTCATTAGTGTGGACCAAAATGGGGGGTAAAATTATAAAGTTGAAGAAATCCTTGTTCCACATTAATGCCCTTGTTCCTTTGGACCAGATAGACATGTCAGCAAAATGTTAGTCAAATATGAGAATATTTAGGGGCCCCGAGATTTAATGACTTATAAAAATTTTCCAATGAATAGGCGTGCTTAGAACATCAATGATCAACTCAACTCTTGAGTTGCAACTTATGAAAAAATTTCTTCTTATTTAAGAAGATTTGGAGTTAATAGAGTACAAAAACAATCTTAGATCATATTTCAGAGAAAATTATTAATAAGGAAAACAAAAATTTTGGATAAAATATATTATCCTTAATTGGTCAACTCTAAATTAAAGGCTTTGCCTAATTGGCTTGAACCTTTTAGTTATCCTTTTTATCTCCTAATTTAACTGGTTTATTTTACTATTTCAGAAATTTAATTTTTTAAACTAAAAATGGCTACTCGTTCTAAAACTAAAGTTTGGCTCATTGGCCATTTAAATAAAGATATACTTTGTTGCCGCTTACCTACAAAACTGCAAGTTTTGCAAACATATTTCTTCCATCAAAAAGAGGAAAAATTGGGACGAAGAAGATCCCTTAATCTTTGCTTAGATGAAGTGATGACCTACTGGGAGAAAGCCAGGATTCCCACAATGCGTAGAGACAGTGCCATCCGAAAGATTGACTCTTTAATAAGCTGTTATGATAAATTGATGAAAAACAGAAAAAGGCCCGAGGAAAAATGCCGTATGTTTAAAGATGAAATTAAGGCTGAAATTCTTGATTTTGGTCACTCTAATGCCCTTTTGATGATGTCAAATGAAGAAGACAAGCTTTTCTACTTAAGCCAGCAAGAATATCCTACACAAAGTAGCATGGGTACAGTAGACCAAATTCTTGCAAAAAGAGAGAAAAGAAGGCTTCATCGTGAAGAATTAGAGTGTGAAAGAGCCCTCAAAGAGCAGAAGCGATCTAAAAGATCATTCTTGCCTGCCAATAGAGATGATTTCACATCGTCATCATCATCATCACCATCAACTAATGACGATGTAGTAGGGACCACTGATTATCAAATCATGGTAGTTGTGTGTATTAACCTTCATTCTTTCTCTCCCATACAGGTTTGAATGCCATAACCCCCATAAAATCTAGACCCATAGAATCTAACGTCAGAATTGTGGCTTAATGTTATAAAAAGATAAAACAAAACACAAAAAGGGGTGTTTGTTTAAGAAGCCCTAAACCATTTGATTAACTTAATTTGACTTCAGTTTTTTGATTTTTGGACCAACGTGAGAAAAAAGTCATGCACGGTATGGGTCCTGAAATGGGTAGGCTTGCCAAATCTGAACAGGCCAACAAACAAAGTGCACAGTGCGACTGGGTATACGTGTAATGTCGGTTGCTGAAGCTAGAAGTTAAGAAAGACAGAAATTAAATGACATTCATCTAATGCGTTTGACTTCTTGAACTCGAACAATCATCCCAGAACCTTCTGAAAGTTTAAGTGGTGGTACCTGCACATCAGTTAAGGCCAGGTATCAATAACACCTTGCCCTCCTTTCCATTTAGCCTAGTCAGGGTTATTTAGGGTATAATTATTGTATGTGAACAAAAACACTAAAAGAAGGACATTTAAGTTTCAAGATAAGGAATCAGGAAGCAACTCATCATTGTTTCTTGATTCATCTTTATTGTAACCCGAAGGAGCCTCTCTTGACCATTGTAATGCGAAGATAGATCACTTGCTTTGCCTAAGTCCAGTTGTCTGTGACCATGTGTTAACATATATATGAAATGTGCTCTTGCGATTGACACTGCGTGTACATTTAAAAGATATACCTTATTGCTTGTCTGCCCACTTACCCTAATGTCGTTGCTTCACCCTGCCTAACCCCCGCTTCTCTGACTTTTTCCTCCCTTTCATGTGTTGTATAGAATGTAACCTCCCCTTTCCCATCAATAAAAATTGTTCATGGTTTTTCCTCTAGTGTGTTTTTCCAACCCGTTGAGGTTACAGTTTGATTGGCTACGGCATTGTCATCGGGAATGTGGTGAGCATTTTTGTTTCCTTTTTCGTGGAATATTGGGAGGTCCTGAGGTTGGGTCAGTCCGGTGGGCATTGGGACACTTAACTAATCGCATTGTTTCTCTGTTCTGAGGATAACGAGATCACGCCTGGAGGGTCGCGTCGGGATCAACGAGACTCCGGGAAAGTTTACCGCATCAGGGATTGTTAGAAGCCCGTCCTCCCTCAGCCAACGAGCCGCCTTCGGGTGTTTGGTTTTGAAGTAAGTCTTCTCCCCGTACCGGTAGAAAATAATTGCATGAAATAAAAATGTTGTCGGGTGGTTCACATTGACTCGGAACTTCATTGGTTTATTGGATAACCCCACCGCAACATTTTTGGTGCCCAGACCCGGGAACGGGAGGCACCCAACGTTGACGGCTTCGGCTTAGCACGGACGGAAAAAAAAAAAAAAAAAAGTCAGATTTAGTTGAGTTCAAGACCCAGGTTGCCCAACTTGTTGACCTGGTCAAGGAGCAGAAACAACAAGCTCTAGAATCAGAGCAGAACTGGACGCAGCGGTTGGTGGACCTTGAAACGGTCTGGAAAGGAAAGTATGACCGGTTGTCCAAAGAAAATGACGATCTTGTGGCCCGAAGTGAATACTGGCAAGAACGAGTGGACCAACTGGAGAGAAAACAAGCAGCCAGAGAGGAACAATCTGACGATCTTGTGGCCCGAAGTGAATACTGGCAAGGACGAGTGGACCAACTGGAGAGAAAACAAGCAGCCAGAGAGGAACAAGAACTTCAGAGTGCCCGTCAGGAATATGAAGACCTTGTACCAGATAACGACATGGAGCAGAAGGCGGAGGTCAGAAAAGAGCCGTCCAAGATCCTCGAACAAGGAAACATTCAGACGTCAGTTTCAACAGACCTCATAACCGCAGTTCCGAATCGTCTCATAATGAGGAGTCAAGCTCATCAGACGAAATCAACGTCAAGAAGGAGGAAACGCGGCCTAGATACCCATCATCCAGAAAATATCATCATAGGGTCCCGCAGCTAACACCCATGAACGCTCCCGAATTGGATGACTTCAATGTCAACAGTGGACGCTCCTTCCCGAATATCTTGAAGCGTTTGAGCGCCACTGTGCCTCAAAATATAATTGTGAAAGACGAGATTGGACAGGAACGTTAGGAAAGCACTTGACAGGAAAACTTCAAGACTTGTACCATGCTTATGGGGGTTGTGGTATCGAATATGACCACATGAAGGAAAACTGTTAACATGGCATAAGAGAATCAAGAAGACCGTGACCACTGGAAAGGTTGCCGAATTCAAGAATGCCAAAATGAAGTCAGGGGAATCTCCCGATGTATATGCGGCCGATTGGAGACATTGGCACGAAGGGCATTCCCTCAGAAAGACATCGAGACCAGCAAGGAGTTAAGGAGGAAGTACCTCGAGACTGTCCCCTCAGCCCTGTCACAACACCTAGCGAGGATAATAACGGAAAACAAGACTCTGCACCATAAGAAGGTCTACTGGTCCAACATTTTGGATTTTGTGGCCTTACAAGGAACTGAAAGTTCTGGAAACCACCACCTGAACCAATAGAAGTCTTGCAAATGCAGGTCCCTGTTCAGGTTTCCGAAAATCTTGACACTTCCAGACAGGGATTTGTTCCTCAGAGCCAGCCACGACTAGGTAGGAATAGAGGACGCGGTCGTCCACGAAGCAATGGAAATGGGACAAGCGTTTTCTCACGGAGGCAAGGAGGGTCAAGAGAAAACCAGCGAGGACAGGATCGCTCACGAAATCAACGACCAAATCAGGAAAGCAGTTACAGGCCAGGATCCTCGCCCCACCCTAGAGAACAACGACAACCCGAACTCATGGCCAGAGGGAATCCAGCAACGGAGCAACAGATGAAGAGTGTCAGTGGTGTACCAGAAAAGGACATAACGAGGCCAATTGCCGAAGGAAGAATGGTGCCTGTTTGTTGTGTGGCGCGTTGGACCATTTTGTCCGTGAGTGCTCCAGAAATTCCCAGAGAACACCAACCCCTGACCCTACTGCCCAATATCATTGTTCCCGTTGTCAGGGCCTCACCCTGGTATGTATTGTCCCTGAGAAGTCGATATCAATCGACATCAGGAAATCAAAATATGGAAGATCATGACGGCCAACAACCATCCCAGTCGGAAAACTAAGCATGTCCAACGAGGACAGGGACTCGTTGGAAAGGATTGTCACAATCCCTGATAATGATGACCACCCAGAGCTAGATGCACCCCAGAGTTTGCCCCCCGAGCAACTACCTTTCCTGAAGACCACTGGTTGTGTGACTCACAGGGCGATTTGAGAAGTCATGCTCTAGAGAAACCAGGGGAGCTTGGCCAACAGCCAACGACCCCTTTTGGAGCTTCTGGAACGATTTTCCACGAACAAGCGGCACCAGTTGTGGAACCTGATCTACCTACCCTTGATTTTCGAGGAGTTAAGTTTGCAGAGCTGGAGCCAGCAAATGTACTCACACTGGATGTTGTGATTAATAACACGATCATAAACAGTCTTATCGACACAGGGGCTCAAGTTAGTTTAATATCGGGAGGGCTGGTTGAGCAGTTGGGGTTGGTTCTGGATACCCAAGACAGGATACCTATTCGTGGGATAGGTAAAGACCTTGCATGCCACACTCTGGGGTCAATAAATATTGCACTTTCTCTACATAACATCGTCATGAAGCCTTGTACATTTCTGGTAATCCCGCATTTGGACACAAATTATCCACTTTTCCTCGGTCTAGATTTTTAAGAAAGAATGGCTTGCAAGTAAATTTGTCACGTCGAAGAATATCTGGAACTTGTGAGGATGGATCTAAATGGGATGTGTATTTGGGTTCAGGTGGGACAGAGTGTACGAAGCTTAGATACCAAGTTAAATGTTGGGCAGCTGAAAGTGTGCAAAGAAATGATTGTGGACCTGTTCGAGTGCCAGTAGAGTGGGAGGAGAGAGAAAGTGAATTGAATGGTCCTTGCGCATGTTCACAAGGGGCAAGCATGTGGTTTTATGATGGTAGTGCAGTGAATGCTCATTTAGGTGATAAGGTAATCGGAGTGCCAGGTATCATGAATGTTGAGCAACCGTCAGTTTTATTGTATACAAGGGGGAAGTCATTGGGAAAGATTAAAAAGGGAGACCTAATAGGATACATGTACACAATCGTTATACCTGAACATGAAAGTAATGTGCTCCAGTGTAGAACTGCGACGCAGGGAGATGTAGGCCCGAGTCAAGTGTCTCCAACTCTTCAAGATTGGACTCCAGAGCGTATACAGTCAGGAATAAGCTGGATGGTTAACCCCAGACCAGAAGGAAAGTGTTCATCGCCTGTTGGAATCCCGAAAGGAAGTATTGAGTCGTGGAGATTCCGATGTTGGTGCAGCAAGAATGACCCCACACCGCATCGAACTCTACGATGAAACCCCAATTTTTCAACGTCCAAGGAGATTCCCAGAACCTATCACACAGGTAATTGAAGATCAGTGTCAAGAACTTCATGAACTGGGTATTATTGAACCTACTACTTCACCATGGAGTGCTCCGGTAGTCCCGATTAGAAAGCCGGATGGTTCCATCCGGTTATGCGTTGACTATCGCAAGTTGAATAAAATTACCAAGCCAGATAGGTTCCCGATGGCCAACCTTACAGATTCGGTATATAGTCTCCATGGAGTAAGGTACTTCACGACCCTAGACCTTGTCCGCGGCTACTATCAAATGCCCATTGAAGAGGATAGTCGTGACTATACCGCATTCTCAACACCTCATGGCCATTGGCGTTTCAGAAAACTCAGTTTCGGCTTGAGGAATGCTCCATCAGCTTTTCAACGTGAAATGCAGGAAGTCCTGAAGAGTTTTTCCAGAAAGAACGTGCTTGTTTATATTGATGACATCTTGATTATGGAAAAGACCTTTGCAGCTCACCTGAAGTTAGTAGGCAGTGTTTTGAAAGTCCTGGAAGATCATGGGATTAAGATCAAGCCTCCAAAGTGCAGATGGTTCAAGTCAAAAGTACCCTTCTTAGGACACACAGTTAGCTCTAGTGGATTATCAAAGTCTCCAGAATATATGGAAAAGGTTAGTAACTTCCCAAAACCTACCACCATTCGTGAATTGAGGGAATTTCTTGGACTCATCAACTTCCAACGAAAATTCCTACCGCAATGTTCCCCTCTCGCAAAACCCTTGTCAGAGCTCACTGGTAAATCCGCTTCGACTAATCTTCAATGGACATCTGAAATGGAGTCTTCTTTTGATGCACTCAAGACTGAGATGCAGAGGGAGATAGAGCTTGCATTTCCAGATTATCGTGAAACTGCCGAAAAGATAAACCTATGGGTGGATGCCTCCGCTATCGGCGCCGGAGCATGCTTAACTCAAGTTCAAGATGGGAGGGTTAGGATTATCGCACATGCCTCCATGACCTTCTCGAAACCCCAACGTAAATATTCCGTGACTGAACGCGAACTAGCCGCAATGCGATGGGGTGTGAAAACTTTTCGCGCCTTCTTATATGGCATCCCTTTTGTCTTGAATACGGACCATCAGGCTTTATTTTACCTCCACAACATGAAACTGGTAAACGATAGAATTGCTCGGACGCTAGAAGACCTGGCCGAGTTTGATTTTGAACTCCATTACATACCAGGAAAAGAAAATCAAGCTGCTGACACTTTATCACGTCATTTCCAGACACCCCAGGAAGATGGGAAAGAAGTGACACCCACTGATTTTCCAAAGGGATTAATGGTGCTTTTTAAACCAGAAGGAGGTGGTGACTCATTAATCGAATGTCTCTTGCATGTCCTGACTCAAGTTTTGGAAAAGGAATGTCCGGACAGTGTCACCTCGCTCAGGAAGCAGCTCGTGGGTGAACTGATGACGAAACCCTCACGATATAAGATCCAATTGAATGCAAAGAAAAAGCAAAGTCTTCGGTTGATGACGTTGGCTGGTCAGCCAATGACTCTTGAAGTTTTGCTGGTTTGCAGTCATTTATATAATCTGGATATTGTCCTGCATTTCGGTTCAACTCATCCCCTCGTGTTTCAAGTCCCCGCAGGAGTGGGTGATGATAGCAGAGAAAGGGTACACCTTCAGTGCCTGGGTGGGATACACTTTAACTTGTTGCAGGAAACGAACACATTCCACGCTAATAACCTGTCGCTTATAAACACCATTAATTCTTATGACGCCACTGACTCAGATCCGGATCCAGTGAACCCAATTATGGATAGCCATGAAAACTCTGATCCTCAGGGGCAGGAGGTTAACCTGCATTTTCCTGAGTATCAAGTGGATATCGTATGTGCTCATTCATCTCGATCTAGAGCAATTGTTCCTCTTGAATGTAATGGCCAGACTTATTGTGCTCTCGTGGATTCCGGAGCTGAGATTAGTTTGGTGTCTGAGACTACCTGGAAAACCATATTAGGTGAGCAGGAAGATTACTCAAAAGACATAATTGTAAATATACAAGGGATGGCTGAACGTCGGGTCATGGTGACCAAATTCGTAAATTTGGATGTATCATTGAGAACGCAAGTGAAAGCAAAAGACCATCCATTTGCTATCATGGATGATGGTTCTCTCCCATCATGCTTTTTGCTTGGAGCAAATTTCATGACTACTTCAGGACTAGTGCTAGATCTATCCAACGATAGTCCTGAAGGAGGGAGAAGTGGTCGCTACCTTCTTGGCAACTGCAGTAGACCCATCAGAGGGTCCTGAAGTGATCATTATCGGAAACGTTAGGCCGTATTCTCTTCTCGAACGGGTTAATGTCGAAACATTGCAGAGAAACGATCTAGAATTGCGCAGGCTTAGGAATTATCTAGGGAGAAGGAATGCGAATGCCCGTTGCCCGAGAAACTTATCTCGGTACAACCGCTATCTTAAAGACATCTATATAGAAAACGGGATTCTAGTTAAATACGACTCGTTAGATCTTGAACTGTATCCACAGAACTTGATCTCATTTAACTTCCTGATTGAACTTGCCATCAGTGTCCATCTTGAAATGGCCCATGTTGGCCGTAATAAAGTCCTGGAAGTTCTTTCTCGAGACGTATTTCATCCTCGATTGTATCAGGTTGTACAGGAAGTGGTCACGTCATGTTCACAGTGCCAACTGAACAAAGTCTCAAGTCAAATTAAGGGTCCACCTACCTTAAAGATCATGACCAGGTCACCTTTTGAATTGGTGGCTGCCGACTTGGTAGTGTTCCCGAAGACGTCTCGAGGGAACATTGGTTGTCTGGTAGTCGTAGACCACCATTCAAAGTGGGTGGTAGCCATCCCAATCATGAATAAGACTTCCAGCACCATTGCAAGATTGTTCGAGACCCGTGTCCTGCCTACTTTGTTGAGGAGGCCATGTCGGTTATTAACCGATAATGGGCCTGAATTCAGGGGTCAAGAATTTGAGCAAATGTTAGCTCAGTATGGCATCGTTCATGTTTTTACGACACCAAATCGTCCTGAAGGGAATGGGGCAGTCGAGAGAGTCAATCGTACCATTGGCGAGTTTCTTAGAAACCTTGTTCAAGGTCCTAGCTCGTGGGATTTACATCTTCCCAGAGCCATCATATCATACAATGGTACTGTGCATACGGAGTTAACGATGTCTCCAGCGCAATTTTTATTGGCTAACTCGCATCCAGACCCAATTCCAGCCCTTATCTCGGCTCAGATTCAAGAACAATGGGTTCCTGGTCACCCTAGTTTTTGTTCCTTCTCTAGAGGACAGCTGGTGATCAGGAAGGTAGTCCAAAAGGGGCACCTTGTCATGAACAAGCTTCTCCCCAAATATTGTGGCCCATTTTGTATTGATCGGGTAGAGTCAAATGGAGTCACTTATGTGATTTCTCCAGCCTACCCAAATGACCAACCATTCTTAACAACATCACGTGCCCATCACACACAGTTACGCGCTTGGAAGGAGGCTCCTATTTTTCTCAGGAACCATCCAAGCTACTCCCGATTGGTAAAACTTCCCTGGGTTATCCCAGAAGATCAGCCTGATGTACCTGATCAGGAATATTCTTGTCCGAATGAAGTCCCAAACTATGCCTATCTGTTCGAAAATTCATCCGAAGAAAGTTCGTGGGATTCTTCTAGTGATTCTCATGATGAGGTGGAATCGGGAAAGCAGGGGGTACCCTTGGTGCGTCCTTGGATTTCTGTAGCGCTGGACTCTTCTGGGGAGTCTTCCAGTGAATCATCGGAGAGTTCACTTGGTTCAAATGAACCGGATTTCTCAGGTTTTCCTGGCACTTCTCCAAGTTTGTCAGAGTCTCCTGATAGTCGTCGAGATTTCTTGGGGTTTCCTGACAATCCTCCGGATTTCTCAGGATTCCCCGATGCCTCTATTGTTAGGCCCATTCTCAGACCGGAGTCGCGAGTGGAAAAAGTCACATTCCGAGATTGTCCTGAACTGCCCAGTAGTGATTTGGATAATGCGATTGGTGAGATGTCGCCGATTCCCCATGTGACTGGCCGGGCACGGGAATCGCCCGTGGATGATAAATTGGTTAGTTGTGATAGTCCACCTCACCATAGTTCCCCTTGCAGTGTCGCTGGGTCAAGTGGTTTATCTTCTCCAGACTCTTCCTCCCTAGTGAAATCATTAGAGGTAACTCTAGAGTTCATACAGGAGGATAGGGAGGAGATATACCAGTTATTGGAAGGCCAGATAAGTTTGTGTGAACAGGGTCTTGATGCTGGTCATGAGGATGGGCGCCCGATTAGATTGAGTCTGTCACCCATGAGAGAGCTGGTTTTAGAGGGACGTGCCCTGATTCAGGAAAACCGGAGGAGATCTCGAGAGCGATTGGTTGCCACCCGAAGACGGCTGGGGGAGGTGCTCCCGGCATGAACTGGCAGTTCTCCTCCACAAACCCGCTCCCGCGGACCAGTCATGGATCTTTCCCACGTCCCGAAGAAACCAGTTGAGTATGACCATGACTTGCATCGGTAGATTCCGGAATATTATCATGTGAATGTGTTTGGGTTATTTATGTTTAAACTTTTTAGAATTGCCATTTCAAAATCAATAGTTCCATGTATAATAAAGTTAGCTAGTTAGAATCTATGTAAAATGGAAAGGAAATTCTAAGGATTTTTGTAAATTAATGTAAATAGATTATTGTAAGGTATTGCTAAATGGAAGGAGAGATTTTGCTAGGGATGGTATTTGGATCTGTTGGGATGAGAGTGGTTCCCTGGTGGATTGGTCTTTTTGAGTGGCTCTGCCGCTCAAAGGGGGGAATGTAGTAGGGACCACTGATTATCAAATCATGGTAGTTGTGTGTATTAACCTTCATTCTTTCTCTCCCATACAGGTTTGAATGCCATAACCCCCATAAAATCTAGACCCATAGAATCTAACGTCAGAATTGTGGCTTAATGTTATAAAAAGATAAAGCAAAACACAAAAAGGGGTGTTTGTTTAAGAAGCCCTAAACCATTTGATTAACTTAATTTGACTTCAGTTTTTTGATTTTTGGACCAACGTGAGAAAAAAAGTCATGCACGGTATGGGTCCGGAAATGGGTAGGCTTGCCAAATCTGAACAGGCCAACAAACAAAGTGCACAGTGCGACTGGGTATACGTGTAATGTCGGTTGCTGAAGCTAGAAGTTAAGAAAGACAGAAATTAAATGACATTCATCTAATGCGTTTGACTTCTTGAACTCGAACAATCATCCCAGAACCTTCTGAAAGTTTAAGTGGTGGTACCTGCACATCAGTTAAGGCCAGGTATCAATAACACCTTGCCCTCCTTTCCATTTAGCCTAGTCAGGGTTATTTAGGGTATAATTATTGTATGTGAACAAAAACCACAAAAAGAAGGACATTTAAGTTTCAAGATAAGGAATCAGGAAGCAACTCATCATTGTTTCTTGATTCATCTTTATTGTAACCCGAAGGAGCCTCTCTTGACCATTGTAATGCGAAGATAGATCACTTGCTTTGCCTAAGTCCAGTTGTCTGTGACCATGTGTTAACATATATATGAAAATGTGCTCTTGCGATTGACACTGCGTGTACAGTTGTAAAAGATATACCTTATTGCTTGTCTGCCCACTTACCCTAATGTCGTTGCTTCACCCTGCCTAACCCCCGCTTCTCTGACTTTTTCCTCCCTTTCATGTGTTGTATAGAATGTAACCTCCCCTTTCCCATCAATAAAAATTGTTCATGGTTTTTCCTCTAGTGTGTTTTTCCAACCCGTTGAGGTTACAGTTTGATTGGCTACGGCATTGTCATCGGGAATGTGGTGAGCATTTTTGTTTCCTTTTTCGTGGAATATTGGGAGGTCCTGAGGTTGGGTCAGTCCGGTGGGCATTGGGACACTTAACTAATCGCATTGTTTCTCTGTTCTGAGGATAACGAGATCACGCCTGGAGGGTCGCGTCGGGATCAACGAGACTCCGGGAAAGTTTACCGCATCAGGGATTGTTAGAAGCCCGTCCTCCCTCAGCCAACGAGCCGCCTTCGGGTGTTTGGTTTTGAAGTAAGTCTTCTCCCCGTACCGGTAGAAAATAATTGCATGAAATGAAAATGTTGTCGGGTGGTTCACATTGACTCGGAACTTCATTGGTTTATTGGATAACCCCACCACAACAACGACAACCTTGAAATGAATTTTCAAGGTCCCTCTGAAGAGCAATTTAAAAAGAAAATGTTGGCTCCTAAAAAGTCAAAGCCTATTGACAAAAATGTTGTAGCAGCCTATGATAGAATGAATCTTTCCAATCGAGATGCAGCTATGTCTTATGCTGTTGTTGCTCAGTCTTTGGGCCATAATTCCAAGTTACAAATGGTCCAATTTTTTGATTTCGGGTTGACTCTTGATTTAGCGTAAATTAGTTCGGATTTTCCATTTCCAACTAGATAGCAACTTACTGCATAGCCTTCTTGGCTGGCATCACAAAAGATGTGGAGTTGAAGATTTTCCAAGAGAGGTTTGGAATTTTCAAAAGCTTGTCTAGGAAAATTCAGAAATTCCACTTTGTTTATTTCTTTGCAAAGTTTTTTCCATTCACCCAGCATTTCAGGTTCTAGATATTCATCCCAATCTTTTTTGGTAGATACTACCTTCTGCATGAAGAGTTTTAATTTAAACACTAAGGGTGCAACAAATCCAATTGGATCAAACAATGATTGCACAGAACTTAGTATTTCTCTTTTAGTTTTGGCTTCTGCGTTCAAGTTTACAGTTTTTAGATGGAGTGTATCAGCATTTGTGTTCCAACCATATCCTAATAGTTTTATGTTTTCTTTATCTTCTGAGGAGGCTATGTCATGTTTTTCAAATAGTCCTTGAAGTTCTGAGTGATTGGAGGCCCATTCATATAGCTTCAAATTATAATCAATTAAGGTGTTTACAATATAATTGTAAAGGTCTTTGAGTTCTGAGAGATTGTTGGCATTAATTAAAGCATTGTCCATGTAAAAGCGGTTAGCTAGGTAGTCTGCCACTTGGTTTTGTTGTTCATTAAAAATGTGTTGGAGAGATTGTTGTAGTAAAAATGGACTGCTTTTGTTGCCAAAGGTAACTCTCTTATATTTATAGCAGATCAGGTTGTCGTCATTTGGAGCCAATTGGGTATCTTTCAACCACAGAATTTTGTGGGTATTGCAGTCAAATTCTGTTTGATATTTAAGTTGTAGATATGCTTTTTGAATGTCTCCAATCATCAAATATTTACCATGCCTTAATTTAATGCACAATTTTGCTAAATGAGGTAGGAGCGAAGGGCAGTCCTCCGTAGCATCATTTACTGTTATTTCTTCTGGTTTGCTTTTACCCGAGGGATCTACTACAATCCTAACTTTAGTTGTTTGTACTCCAGGGCGAAATACTGGAAAATGAGGTAAAAAATTTCCTTCTTGTTTTAAGCTTTCTGTTAAGGCTACTTCTTCTATTATTCCTTCCTGGAATTGTTGTTCAAGGATGTCTGAATAAGGTTGCATTAAGTTATCTTTTTTTAATTTTTTGCAAGTGGACTTTAACCTGCTAATAGCATAGTTAAAGTTTGGTGAAATTTTATCTTTTTGGTCATTCCATGGTACCTTAACAGACAATCTTTCATCTTCTATTTTAACTTCCTTTTCGAAGTTTGCAATCAGATATTTTTCTTTGTTTGAAAATGGTTCATCCCCACAAATACCCAAGTTTTCTAGTTTGCTAAATTGTGCAATCTGGTGTTCAATTTTTTCTAGATCTTCATTAGAAGTTGTACTAGTAAGTAGAGGGTTGGTAATACAGAAGCTGATCTGATTCTTATTGGTTCTTTTTCTTTTTCAGGGTAGTAATCTGAAGGGAAACCCAATAAAAGTATTCCATAGGGAGATTTATAACAAGAGGCAGTATGAATCTGATGAATGCTGAGGGCAAAAAGTTTGTGGGTTGCAGCCCCAAAAATTAACATGAAGTCGGCCACTTCATCAGCTTCAAAGTGATCTGCAAGCTGATAATTTAAGGATTTTAAATAAGTTTGAAGTTTCAGTAATCCCTGAACTTCATATTTAATATTAATATCATCAATTATGATGGCTTCTATTTCTTGGTAGTTTCCAGGGTTTCTAGAATCCTCCAATTTAATTATAGCTACTTCATAATTTGGTTGTTTCTTGTTGGCTATAAATCGTGTTATGGTTATGGATTCATCGTAGTGTTTAGTTGGAAGATTTAATTTTTTCACAAGTTCCTTGGTAATGTAGCTGGCTTGACTACAATTATCCAAAAGTGCTCTGCATTTAATTGATTTTTCTGAGTTTCTTATTCTCATCTGCATGGAAGGAATTAATGCCACTTCTTGATCAGTGTTTTTTAAACTTAATAAGTTAGTAACTTGTTTCCCTTGTTTTGAGTTTTCTTTTTGGATAGCTACTTCAGTACTGGTTTTGGTTTTCTTATCTTCCTCTGGTTTTCCTTTTTGTTTGGTACAAAGGAAGGATAAATGGTTAGAAAACCTACAAAATGAACAGGTTGGAAAGAAATGGGGCATTCTTTGGCTTGGTGTTTAGATGAGGTGCATTTAGTACAATAATTTAATTTAGCAAGTTTTTTCAGTTTATCCCAACTTTCAGGGAAAGAATCACATTTTGAGATTCTGTGAGAGTTTTTCTTACACAATTTGCAGTAAAGTTCTCTCTGGTCAGTATGTTGAGCTTCTTGAGGATTGTCTTTGGGTGGAAACTGCCAGAGTAGCTGTAGTTTGGCCAGAATACCATGGTTTTCTGGCTGGTTCTGGAGAGAAGTTTCTTTTTTGTTTAGGTATTAAGGTGGTTAATTCACTTTGACTTGGATCAAAATTAACATTAGCTAAGGTTTTGGTAGCTTCAGCAATTGCTTCTTTAAATTTATCAAAGTGGTCATTAGTGTGGACCAAAATAGGGGTAAAATTATAAAGCTGAAGAAATCCTTGTTCCACATTAATGCCCTTGTTCCTTTGGACCAGATAGACATGTCAGCAACGTTAGTCAAATATGAGAATATTTAGGGGCCCCGAGATTTAATGACTTATAAAAATTTTCAATGAATAGGCGCGCTTAGAACATCAATGATCAACTCAACTCTTGAGTTGCAACTTATGAAAAAATTTCTTCTTATTTAAGAAATTTTTGGAGTTAATAGAGTACAAAAACAATCTAGATCATTATTTCAGAGAAAATTATTAATAAGGAAAACAAAAATTTTGGATAAAATATATTATCCTTAATTGGTCAACTCTAAATTAAAGGCTTTGCCTAATTGGCTTGAACCTTTTAGTTATCCTTTTTATCTCCTAATTTAACTGGTTTATTTTACTATTTCAGAAATTTAATTTTTTAAACTAAAAATGGCTACTCGTTCTAAAACTAAAGTTTGGCTCATTGGCCATTTAAATAAAGATATACTTTGTTGCCGCTTACCTACAAAACTGCAAGTTTTGCAAACATATTTCTTCCATCAAAAAGAGGAAAAATTGGGACGAAGAAGATCCCTTAATCTTTGCTTAGATGAAGTGATGACCTACTGGGAGAAAGCCAGGATTCCCACAATGCGTAGAGACAGTGCCATCCGAAAGATTGACTCTTTAATAAGCTGTTATGATAAATTGATGAAAAACAGAAAAGGCCCGAGGAAAAATGCCGTATGAAGAAGCTATTTAAAGATGAAATTAAGGCTGAAATTCTTGATATTGTCACTCTAATGCCCTTTTGATGATGTCAAATGAAGAAGACAAGCTTTTCTACTTAAGCCAGCAAGAATATCCTACACAAAGTAGCATGGGTACAGTAGACCAAATTCTTGCAAAAAGAGAGAAAAGAAGGCTTCATCGTGAAGAATTAGAGTGTGAAAGAGCCCTCAAAGAGCAGAAGCGATCTAAAAGATCATTCTTGCCTGCCAATAGAGATGATTTCACATCGTCATCATCATCATCACCATCAACTAATGTCGACAACCTTGAAATAATTTTCAAGGTCCCTCTGAAGAGCAATTTAAAAAGAAAATGTTGGCTCCTAAAAAGTCAAAGCCTATTGACAAAAATGTTGTAGCAGCCTATGATAGAATGAATCTTTCCAATCGAGATGCAGCTATGTCTTATGCTGTTGTTGCTCAGTCTTTGGGCCATAATTTGGAAAACATTACAGTGTCAAAATCTACTATGCTTCGAACTCGTCAAAAGTTACGCAAAGAAATAGCAACAGAATATCAAGAGCAAGCATTTTGTCCTGGAGAGCCTTTAGTTCTTCATTGGGATGGAAAAATGCTCCCAGAGATATCAGGTTAGTTTTTTTGTCTGATTAATTTAGCATATTTATATTTTATCTCTCAGGTGAAAAACGTAGTTGTGGGTCTGGTTTTCACACCTAGGCAATGTGTTATTATCTGGTTGGTTTTAATTAAACATTTTGATAGCTAAATTTCTATTTAATTAGGTTACATTTCACTGTCTGAAGCTAGTTTTCACAATCTACACCATTTTACCTTCAAATTAAAATAACTCAAGTTCAAATTAAAATAAATCAAGTTTAATTTAAAATAAGTCAAGTTTAATTTAAAATAAATCAAGTTTAATTTAAAATAAGTCAAGTTTAATTTAAAATAACTCGTTTAATTTAAAATTATATATTATATATATAAAATTATAATATATATAAATATATAAATATAAAATAAAATATTAAATATATAATATAATATATAAAATAAAATATTAAAAATAAATATATATAAATTATATATAAATTAATATTTTAACTTTTTCTTGCAGGCGAAGGAAGAACGGAAAGGATTGCAGTGTTAGTCAGTGGGAATGGTGAAGAGAAATTGCTGGGAATTCCTAAAGTCACTGCTGGCACGGGTACGGAGATGGCTCGTGTTTGCATTTCTCTCCTGCAAGAACATGATATGACCCAAAGAATTATTGGGCTGTCATTTGACACAACAGCATCCAATACCGGAATCCATGCTGGAGCTTGCACTAAAATTGAACAAGAACTTGGAAAAGAGCTTTTATATTTAGCCTGCAGACACCATATTTATGAGATTGTCCTATCTCAAGTCTTCCGGACTTCTATGGGCCATTCCTCTGAACCTGATATTCCAATCTTCAAAAGATTCAAAACTCAATGGGATTTTATGGATCATTCTCAAATCACAACTGCTGTTGATTCCCAAAGCTGCGGAATAATTGAAAGAGTTCCAAGATTTAAAAAATCAAACAGTCTTAATCATGAAGGAGGCACTCAACTCTAAACAGCCAAGAGATGATTATAAAGAATTTTTTCAACTTGTTCTCTTGTTTTTTGGAGAAGAAAGCATTTCTAATACTCCCTTGAAGAGACCTGGAGCGTACCATCATGCAAGATGGATGGCAAAAGGAATTTATGCATTTAAGCTTTTTCTTCTCCAAAATCAATTTAAGATGACTAAAAAAGAACTTGATGCAATAACAGAAATTTGTTTATTTGTTGCATTGGTATACGCAAAATCTTGGGCAAAAGCTTCTCAACCAGAGGAAGCCCCAAATGTTGATCTTAAATTTTTGCAAGATCTTGCAATAATGGAGGAAAATTCTTTGATATCAAGTGTTATCAAGCAAGCCCAAAATGCCATTAAACGACATCTGTGGTACCTCTCAGAAACACTTGTTGGATTAAGCTTCTTTGACAAAAGCATATCCCTTGAAGAAAAGGAGCAAATGCGAAATAATATCAAAATGCCTCCATGAAATAAGGGACTGAAACGTTTAGAAGCAAAGGTAACCCTAGCTTCTTTTAAAGAAAAAAGGATTTCTGATTTTGTTACTTCAAGGACTAAATCTCTTTTTGATGCTCTACATCTCAATTCTCTCTTCACTGAAAATTCTGCATCAACATGGGAAATAGATCCTGAGTACCAAAGAGGCTGTGCTAGAGTTCGTGCCCTTAGAGTGACAAATGACACAGCTGAGCGGGGTGTTGCATTGATTGAAAAATTTAATCAAGCAGTGACAACTAAAGAAGAGGACAAACAATACCTGCTCAAAACAGTTTTCAAGAATCGTAAAGAATTTCCAACAAAAAATAAAGCAGAACTTATGAAAATGAGGAAAAACTAATTTTTTCAGCATTAAAAGGAAAAGTGCAATTTTCTCGGGAACTCTAAACACTTGACGTAGAGGTTTCAAATTTTGCAATTTGATTAAGGTACGCAAAAGGAATAACATTACTCATGTGGAACAAAGATTTTTAAACCTTCATTTTTTTGATCCACACTAATATATATATATATATATATATATATATATATATATATATATATATACATATATATATGTAAAAATGAACAATGAATAATCAATATTCATTATTACATAAGAACGAAAATCGCTTAACGCGAGTTTGGATAAAAAAATTATTTGTAGCTTTCTATTTTCGTTTGTGTCACAACCCTACGATCTACCATTTCTATGGCTTAGTCGTATCCATTTTCCATTTGTTATAGAATTTATTACAATTAATTATGATTGTCTTGCATCTCACCCTCGACCCTAGATTATGCATACACATTGCATATAACAGGATTGGAACCCGTAGTTGTACTTCTTAGTCATTAATACCCACTCTTTGTCTCTACTTCGTTCTTGTAAATCTTCCTAATAATGATTTGTACTATACGTACAAATTCAATAACTATGACGTCACATTTTCTCGTCATTAATTTCCCTTCATCATATCTCTAGTATGCAATGTATGGTAAATTCTTTAATAATAATGTTGTGGTGTTATGTAGTATAAATATTATTATTCAACCATATTCATCTGTACGTCCATATCTTATCTTGACCACTACCCTATATAAATTTTATTAAATATTCATTTTTACTCTTGTCAGTCTATGAAACGCAAAACTTTATGCATTCGTTCGAAAACGCACAAATACGTTCTCGTATTATTTTTTATATTTTTATTTTTTATTATATCACCTCCCGCAATGAATTCGAAAATGCTTAGGTAAGTGATCGAATTCGCTAATCACAGCAAAATCGAACGCTTCTAAGATAAATATCTCCTCTCTCTCTGATTCAAATTTATAACATATTTTAACATAATATAACATATTATGTTGTATATAAATCCATACCGTATGTGCCCATGTACTTTGTATTATATTTCTAACATCTTAATTGTCTATTAATATGAAACACTGTAAAAACAAAACAAAGTTATGGTAACTGTTTAATTGTAATTAACTGTAATACTTTAATTTAATATAACGTAATGCACTTTAATGAAACTGTAATTAATAATAACTTGTAATGTACTTCAACGAAACTGTAATTGAATGTAATGACTTAATATATAATGTAAGAATGTACTTTAATAGAACTGTAATGGACAATCATAAGCGAATGTGAAGTAATCCATAATCGCAATCATAATTGTAATAGACCAAAACGAAAATGTGCTCAGTGGTGTACTTAAATTGTACTTATGTACTACTATGAAATGATATCGCCTTCAGAAATGAAGACTGCAAAAAAAATACGATTAGTTTTTTTATTTTTAAAATTTTTATTTGGAATCTTTCAAACATCTGTTCATGTGTTTAAAAGGGGGGAACTTAACCTTCAACTGCCTTCCCCCAACATTTAGGCTTATATGATACATGTATTTGTAAAATGAACTTCACTTCATTACGGGACTCTTCTTTGGTCACTGCTACGACTCCCTTGTTAGCAGCCTCGCTGCGAGGAGGGGGCAGAGGCCCCTTGCCTCCTTAATTTTTTTAGATTCCGGCCTGAGCCATGGTCGAAAGAGGTCGAACCTCTACCCCTGTAAATTCAGAGCACTACCTGTACATTTTGAGAAGTAAACTACAGTAAAAGAAGTTTTTTTTATCTTTTCCTTCGAGCCTTGTTCTCTTCAGGAATTTAGTCAGTAAAGTCGATAAGTTTAGTACCAAGAGAAAGTATCAGAGTATTAGAAAAAGAGAAGAATTAACAACTGTCGACCCTATAGCGAGAAAAAAGAATTAGAATGTTATAGAAGAAAAGTATCGCGAGAAAATATCCGTTGCTGCCTCCCATCTAGAACCCCCGTCGATCCGAACCGACTCAGGGCCATAGACGGAGGGTATAACAACTGGCGACCCTTTGCCCAGTATAAGAAACTGACGACCCAAGCACATAGAAGATATTGGCATAACAGTCTGGCGAGTCTGTAGCCAAGAGTTTAACAAGTGGCGACCCACCATTTGACCGGCGTGTCACGACTTCTAGTTCGTAACATCCACCCTTGAACCGGTGTGTCACGACTCCAAGTTCTCCACGCCTAGTTTTCATCCAAGAAGAAGTAGCCAGCAAGACACGTCTTCAGGACACGTCTCTAAGGATTTCGCCGTAGAAATTTTGTTAAGTACAGAGTTGTTTTTTTTTAAGTAATTTGTAAAAATTTGAAGTCATTATTATTAACAGTTAATATTTAGTATTGAGCCAGAATTAACACAAAACACAGTGAACACTTCAGACACCAGTGATATATTTTTTTTAGTGAAACAGTAATTTTCACAGAAGTTAAAAGTCACAGAAGTTAAAAGTCACAGAAGTTAATTGTCACAGAGTTAATTGTCACAGAGTTAATTGTCACAGAGTTAATTGTCACAGAGTTAATTGTCACTATTATAGTCAGTATAGAATAATTTTATTTTATGTACCAAACATAATAGTACCGTACCTTCGCGTACATTCGAGTGAAATGTTGTTTACATTTTTTATTTTTTGTTTACAATTTTTTTCAAATTATTGAATTGAATTGACTTGCAAATTAAGAAAGAGAGAGTTTACAGAGAGTTTATAGTTATAGACATACTTGAAAACAGTTTGAAGTTCCATTTTCAGTTAATTTCAGTTAATTGGTTGCATCCAAGAGGGACAACCAAACCCCAGAGGTTAATAGTCTCCACTTGTTAGAGATCAAGTGCAGTCATTTTCCATTTTCAGTTAATTTCAGTTAATTGGTTGCATCCAAGAGGGACAACCAAACCCCAGAGGTTAATAGTCTCCACTTGATAGAGATCAAGTGCAGTCATTTTCCATTTTCAGTTAATTTCAGTTAGAAGGTTGCATCCAGAGGGACAACCGCCCCAGAGATTCAAGTCAGTTGCAAGTCAGTTTCAATTTCCAGTCTCAGTCAGTTTCGAAGTCAGTTTTCAAGTTTCAAGTCTCAGTCAGTTTTCGAGTCTCAGTCAGTTTTCGAGTCTCAGTCAGTTTTCAAGTTTCAAGTCTCAGTCAATTTTCAAGTTTCAAGTCTCAGTCAATTTTCAAGTTTCACGTCCTCAGTCATTTCAATGCAGTCAATTGAATTCAACTTTTCCTTTGTAGGTTAAGAGAATTTAATTTAAGAAAATGTAATTTAAGAGAATTTAATTCAACCTTTTTTTTTGTTGGAAAAGAGAATTAAATTCAACCTGAATTGACCGGTTTGCGTCTTTAGTTTAACCTTTTTTTTTGTTTGTAAGAAGGAAATTGATCGATTTGTCTTTTCTTTTCATGCCATTGTTGCGTATATAAATATATAGTTATGTATTTTTATTATTTGTAACCAAAACCGTTTTTACAAAGGTTGTAACGATTTTGATAATTATTGTAATGTATATGAGGAACATGCCGTCCCTCCGTTTTGTTTCAACTCTTTTAATTTTTGTTCTAAGTAGTGTGACAAGCAATCTTTTTTTTTAAAAAAAAAGAGCAAAGTGCTCACGAAAAGATGTAATTGTCAATTTCAGACTTATACCCCCTGCTTAGTCACTCAATTCCCCCGAATGTCGTACTCCGAACTTTGTCTTTTTATTTTTTTTTATTTTAACACCCCCAACCCCAGTTGAACCGTGTCAACCAGAGAAATGGTTCAACCATGGTTAATTCCTCTTTGGTACTATGGAACATAACCTCAATTTATGTTAAGTTGTGTTTTTTTTATTTTTAAGTATATTATATGTTTAGTTCATTAAAATGCATAATTGATTTCTATTTTTAATTTGTATTCTTAATTTTCTTAATTCAATTATCGTACCGATACTTCTGGTTAATGTTAATGGTTATATAGTTCATATATAGCTAGGAATGTTACTAGTCGAATTTAATTCCACCTTCAAAATTTAATTTTCACTGCTAGATTTACTTTCATTACTTGTAAGGTCCTCTAAGTACGTTTTTTTATTACCTTAATATATGTGTAACTGATTTAATTACGTAAAATCAATAATCCTAGTTGAATTCTATTACTTTTGATACATATTCGAATTCATTTTCTTTCCGTACTTCAAGCCACTTTCACATGAAACTTACATGCATACACCATCATTAATACTATCTGTAATTAGATCTTAACAATAATTGACTTAAACTTAAAAGATTTTATAACCCTAAACCCATCTTA
This sequence comes from Bathynomus jamesi, assembly GCA_023014485.1. Classification (NCBI taxonomy): domain Eukaryota; kingdom Metazoa; phylum Arthropoda; class Malacostraca; order Isopoda; family Cirolanidae; genus Bathynomus; species Bathynomus jamesi. The sequence continues at coordinate 934,689 of JAJOZX010000637.1, read as the reverse complement.
AATTATTATACATTATTTTTAAAACTTTGTTAATTCAAAAACCTTCCAAATCCCTACACATACACACGCATGTATGCACACTATATATACTATATAGACAAACCTTATGCTAAAATCATTGGATATCACAATAAACTATTTCATTGAGTGTATGTGCTAACTATGCTATTTAATCTTAATCATTTTTGCTTTCTAATATATCTTGCTCATGCATTTATTCAGTTAATTGAACAATCCTCTCGGCTAATCTGTCCCTCGAAATTGTAAGATACACACTTTGTACCTAGTACACCCAAATACACAATAGACCACAGGTCTATACATCATCCACTACGTAATTCGATTTGTACCTACAATAGTCAATAAAAATTAGTTTATAGATTGTATGATTACGTTTTTCACTTTTATCTACTACTCATCATGTATGTAATTTTTCACACAGAAAAATAAAAATTAAAAAAAAATTTAACTATCATTGTTTGTCAAAAATTAAAGTTTTAATCTTTGAAGTTTTATACTTTATGAAACTCTAAGCAAGTGTCATGTTAAAGATTTGATTACGCTGCATTGTACCCAAACCCCCGAACTCACTTGCTCTGTATAAAAATTTGTAATGTAAAGAAAAATTCGTCATCTAACTTGAATTAGTTAGGATGTTATTTTCTCATTTGTATTGTATTAATTGTATCCTATTATATTATTGTATACATATCATTTTAAAGGGGAGAGCAATGTAAAAATGAACAATGAATAATCAATATTCATTTTTACATAAGAACCAAAATCGGTTAAAGCGAGTTTGGATAAAAATTTTATTTGTAGCTTTCTATTTTCATTTGTGTCACAACCCTACGATCTACCATTTCTATGGTTTAGTCGTATCCATTTTCCATTTTTCATTTGTTATAGAATTTATTATAATTAATTATTTTTTATGATTGTCTTGCATCTCACCCTCGACCCTAGATTATGCATACACATTGCATATAACAGGATTGGAACCCGTAGTTGTACTTCTTAGTCATTAATACCCACTCTTTGTCTCTAATTCGTTCTTGTAAATCTTCCTAATAATGATTTGTACTATACGTACAAATTCAATAACTATGACGTCACATTTTCCCGTCATTAATTTCCCTTCATCATATCTCTAGTATGCAATTTATGGTAAATTCTTTAATAATAATGTTGTGGTGTTATGTAGTATAAATATTATTATTCAACCATATTCATCTATACCTCCATATCTTATCTTGACCATTACCCTATATAAATTTTATTAAATATTCATTTTTACTCGTGTCAGTCTATGAAACGCAAAACTTTATGCATTCGTTCGAAAACGCACAAATACGTTCTCGTATTATTTTTTGTATTTTTATTTTTTATTATATCACCTCCCGCAATGAATTCGAAAATGCTTAGGTAAGTGATCGAATTCGCTAATCACAGCAAAATTGAACGCTTCTAAGATAAATATCTCCTCTCGCTCTGATTCAAATTTATAACATATTATGTTGTATATAAATCCATACCGTATGTGCCCATGTACTTCGTATTATATTTCTAACATCTTAATTGTCTATTAATATGAAACACTGTAAAAACAAAACAAAGTTATTGTAACTGTTTAATTGTAATTAACTGTAATACTTTAATTTATTATAACGTAATGTACTTTAATGAAACTGTAATTAATAATAACTTGTAATGTACTTCAATGAAACTGTAATTGAATGTAATGACTTAATATATAATGTAAGAATGTACTTTAATAGAACTGTAATGGACAATCATAAGCGAATGTGAAGTAATCCATAATCGCAATCATAATTGTAATAGACCAAAACGAAAATGTGCTCAGTGGTGTACTTAAATTGTACTTATGTACTACTATGAAATGATATCGCCTTCAGAAATGAAGACTCTGCAAAAAAAATACGATTAGTTTTTTTATTTTTTAAATTTTTATTTGGAATCTTTCAAACATCTGATCATGTGTTTAAAAGGGGGGAACTTAACCTTCAACTGCCTTCCCCCAACATTTAGGCTTATATGATACATGTATTTGTAAAATGAACTTCACTTCATTACGGGACTCTTCTTTGGTCACTGCTACGACTCCCTTGTTAGCAGCCTCGCTGCGAGGAGGGGGCAGAGGCCCCTTGCCTCCTTAATTTTTTTAGATT
>JAJOZX010000637.1:912500-927500 GCA_023014485.1 Bathynomus jamesi | reverse complement strand
ACCGTAAAGGTAGGGCAGAGCAGGTGAAGTGGACATGAAAAGCGGAATTAAGTTCTTATGATCTTTGAGAAGGCGTTTCAAGCCACTATTAAATGATTTGATGACGTCATCCTGCGGGTTCTTCCTAAGTTTGCTGTATGTGGCGGGGTCCTGGAGAAGCTCGTTCATCTTTCCGATGTAGTCCACTTTGTCCACAATAACTATGGTGCTAGCCTTGTCTACTTTAGTAATATGGAGCTCCCCATCTTTTTTTAATTGTGAGAGGCTATTGCGAAAACGTTTAGGAAAGTTATCTTCGTAATTACCATTCGCCGCACTATAAACGAGGCCTTTAACTATGTTAAACAAATAGTGAGGGAGATTACACTGTTTTTCAAAACACGCGAGACTGTAACAAATTTGTAAAGCCGAAGGTTTTTTAACAATAAAAAAGGACATACCATATCCAAGGGCACTTTTTGCATCGTCACTAATGTTTTTCGAAGAAAGGTTCAAAACACACTTTGAGCTTGCTTTTTTACTCCACTGACTATTTCGAATGAGACTTTTAATTTTTCGATCCAAAATGTTACGAAGTGAAGTAGTTCTCCGACGCAACTCGTTGTAAATTTCATCAAACAAAGGTTGGATCCACGGTTGGGGAATAACGGTTACAAAATTATGTTTGGCGATGTTTAAATTTTTGAAGGCGGACCACTCATTTTGTCTGGTGACTTCAATATGTTTCTTTAAAATTAATCTGCTGAAGTTGTTGAACGGATGGTCGTCAATTTGTCTGAGGCGAATCGGAAGCAGGGATTTGGGAAGAACTTGCTCCTCTAGACAATTAGTAAGAAACTTTCGTCGGATACGAATTGCATGCCCCTTCATTAATGTTGAAGAAAACACAGACACAAACGGAGACAAGAGAGGGAACAGCAAGCCGAAGGAACGCGTGGTGTTCATTATATGAAAATTATTTCACGAAAGTAACACGTGAAAAAAATTTATGATGAATAAAACCACGAAGGAAAGGAAACACAAAATGGTGCTCAAGCGCTTTCGTCTAATGACATCCTCAGGAACACTGAAGTACATAAAAGGATTACAGCCTATATATAGGTTACAGAAAAAAAAAAAAAATAAAAAAAAAAAATAAATAAATAACATACATACACACACACATATATATATATTAGGGTGCCACTTATTTGGGGTGTTTTTCATTTTTTGGGAATTTCTATCAGGACGGGCGCATTTCTGGTGTCTTTCCGTCTAAAAACATTGTGTGTAAAATACTTTTGAAATAAAATAATAATTAGAAGTGCCTCAACGAGGTCAAAGTTTATACTTTTTGTCGAAAAGTACTCATGGCGTTCTGTTATCATGTCAGTTTTCGTTTCGATAGCTGCTGTAGTTTCTGAGTTGAAAAATGATAACAGACAGACAGACGGACGGTCAGAGTCGTTGGTTTAGTCTTCCGCACTGGTGTACAGAAGACTAAAATGAGGTATTATACAGGGTGTAACACGAGTTTATCCAAATATTGATACAGGCGAAAGAACATGTTATTCTAAGTAGAAAATGGGTTGGGACGAGTTTTGCCAACACTAACAGTGTTTCATTCTCTTTTTCAGTGAGTTCTGAAACGACGTGATGGCTTCGGCAACAAGATCTAAAACAGCAGTCTATCACCTGGGGACCGTGGACCACAGCATCACAGGAAGCATGCTGCCTACGGGAAAGCAGGCGCTTCAGTACTTTTTCCACCTTCACCTTGACGTCAAGAAGCCGATCAAGGAAGCAGCCGCTGAGACAGTGACCGCAGTCAAGGAATTCTGGGAGCGGTCCCGTATTCCTACGCAGAAAGACCAACGCGCAAGGGACAAGGTTCTCCGAATGTACGAGAAGTGGCGGGCTCTGAACAAGAACTCGAAACGGCGCACTGTGACCCAAATCAGGAACGAGGCCGAGTTCCTCTCATCCCTTGACCGCCTCTTCGACATCGCACACGAACAGGCGATGTCGATGATCACAATCGAAGAGGACAGGGAGTTCCTGACGGGACAAAGGGCCGAGGTGCGGCGCGGCCGCATCTCCTCCACACGTGACATGACGCTGCACACTGAGGAGGAGCGTGCGAGGAGACAGGAAGCGGAAAGGAGCCGCCGGCAAGATGATGAAAGGGCGAACAGAGAGAGCCGAGAAGAACTCGTCGAACTGGCATCGAGCTCCAGCTCAGGTGCAAGCAGCCCGACTCGGTCACCGACACGGCGTCGTCGCCGAGAAGAAGAGGAAGAGCTCTCTCTCCCGGGCCCGTCCACGTCGAATGCAGAAGCATCTACGACCCTTTACCACCCAAGCGATTCCGCGCGTCGAAAAAGATGATCACCCCTGATCTCTCCGCAGCGATGGATCGGACGAAACTTACCGACCAAGAAGGTGTTTTTTTGCTGTCGGCGGCTGCGAGGAGCTTGAGCCACGACCCTGAGGAGCTGGTCTTGAACCGCGAATCCTCCCGCCGCGACCGAGCAAAGTTCCGTGCTTTGGCAGCAGCGGAAATGAAGGCAGCCTTCCATCCTACTGTGCCGCTGACCGTTCACTGGGACGGGAAAATCGTACCAGCGGCTGACGGAGGCCCTGCTGAAGATCGCCTTCCAGTTCTGGTGTCTGGGGAGAACGTCGACAAGCTTCTGGCTGTGCCCAGCCTCCCCGACGGCACCGGCCGCGCCATGGCGGAAGCCGTCCTCTCTGCCCTCGAGGATTGGGACATCAAGGGACGGATCTGTGCCCTCTCTTTTGACACCACCGCCTCAAACACAGGACTCTCAGGAGGAGCTTGCTATATCATTGAGCAGAAACTCGAGAAGACAGTGCTTCATTTGGCTTGCCGCCACCACATCCACGAACTGGTGTGCGAGAAGGCATTCACGGCGTGCCTCGGTCCCTCTACTGGTCCTGACATCCTCCTGTTCAAACGATTCGCCGCCCAGTGGGACTTCATCGATCAAACCAAAGCGAAGCCCTTCGAGGATGGAACCATGCCGCAGCACCTGAAGGACGCCCGCGACGACCTGCTGATCGAATTCAGCCGCCTCCTCGACGGTCAACATCCACGTGATGACTACAGGGAACTTCTGGAGCTCTCTGTAATTGTGCTGGGCGGTCCGAACAAGCGGGGTGCCCGGTTCGCTCGTCCCGGTGCCTTCCATCGCGCGCGCTGGATGGCAAAAGTCATCTATGCCATCAAACTGTTCCTGTTCCGGGAACAGTTTCAGATGTCGTCAGGCGAAGCGGCTGGAATCCGGCGATTCACCATCTTCGCCGTGTCCATCTACGTGACGGCCTGGTACAAAGCGCCGCTCCCGGCAACGGCCCCAGCCGCGGACCTCGCGCTGCTCAAGGCCCTCGTCTATTATCCGGACTCAGCGGTGGCCAAGGCGACGGCGACAGTCTTCGCCAGGCACCTATGGTACTTGAGCGAGCGCCTCGTCACCCTGGCCATCTTCGACGAGGGTATCGACTTGGCGACAAAGCGGGAGATGATTAAAGCGATGGAAGAAGAGGAAGGATCGGAGGATCCCCCGCGGCGTATCAATGTGGACCTGTCCACCGCCTCAATCGCCAACAATACATTGGCCAAGTTCACAACGACTACATCAAAGGAGTTCTTCAAGGTTCTGGACATCAGCACCGCCTTCCTGCTCAAGGATCCGGAGGAGTGGCGGACGGACCCAGCCTTCATCGCCGCATCCCGCCGAGTCCAGGCCCTTCAAGTTGTCAATGACTTCGCGGAGCGCGGGGTGGCGTTGATGCAGTCTTTCAACCTGGCCCTTACCAAGAGTGAAGACCAAAGGCAGTTCCTCTTACAAGTGGTCGAGAAGCACCGCTGTGACTTCCCAACCGCCCGCAAGTCCACCGTGACCTCTGCAAAGTAGGCAACAATGAGAGGGAGATGGGCGCCCATGATACCCCCCCCCCCCCTTGAGGGGCTAATACTCGAGTTGAGGGGGACCTAGAGTTGAAAGTATGAAGTCCAGTTATATGTTTTAGGTCAAGATTAGTAGCTTGAACAAACTAGAAGTGATATTTTATTTGCTAGAGGCATAGAACATCATGATCTAAAATTTCTACTTTTCGAGAAAATATACAAAGTTTGACCGTATTGAGGCAGTTCTAAATATTGTTTTATTTCAAAAATATTTTACACACGATATTTTTGACAAAATGAAACCAGAAACGTGCCCGTCCCGATAAAAATTCAAACTTTCGAAAATAAGTGTCACCCTAATATATATATATATATATATATATACACACATACATATCTACACACACACATATATATATATATATATATATATATATATATATATATACACACATACATATCTATATATATATATATATATATATATATATATATATTTATATTATATATATATATATATATATATATATGCAATAAACGGAGAAGTAATATAAAAATTTAAAAATATTAAAGGATTAACAGAGAGGCATACAGATTTGTAAGGAAAAATATCGATTTTTAGAACAAGATCAAATGAATTATAAAAATACAAATTTATACTGGAAATCTGCCCGGGTTTTAACACTCTGCCTTTCATGGTCAAGTTTCGATATATATATAAATAAAATGAAAATTAAAAGCTAATAAAGTAGCATACAAGTTTACCAAAGATTTAGCGTTCTACCCTTCTTATCTAAATCTGTTTTGAAAGAATTCAAAACAACAGGATCGAGTTGAAAAAGACGTTTGCTTACGTTGAAGTTATTTGAAAGTTGGATAATGGCAGACTCAAGAATATTTCTATTAACAATGTTGCTAGAGTGGAATAAAACTGAAGCATTATTCCAATCAATACAGTGGGATAACTCTGACAAATGGACAAAAAGGGCACTGGACAACTGACCTGTTCTAACGGAATATTGATGCTGTTTTATACGTGTGTGCAAATCCTTTCCCGTCTGACCTATGTAAAAGGAATCACATTGTTTACAACCAATTTTATAGATAATGCCTGAATTATTGGTAGGGCTATTTTTTACTATGATATTTTTCACAATATTGTTATATGAAAATACTACATTAATATCCAAAAGTTTAAGTACATTAGCAATGCCTAAAAAGCCCGGGAAAAATGTAAGTACTAAAATATTTTTTGACAAAGTACGAGTGTTATTATTGACACGATAGAAAGTTCGTTTTGCCTTGTTGAGACAAGATTCCATAAATGCAGATGGATAACACAGATCACTTCCAATACCGTTGATTTTTTCCAATTCGGCATCGATGTATTCCGGACTGGCGATCCTAAGGGCGCGGAGAAACATTGATGAAAAAATAGCCTTCTTAGTTGGGGTGTCATGTCCTGAGTAAAAGTGTACGTAGGACAGATTGTTTGTTGTTTTCCGATAGATACTAAACTTAAAACCTGGGCTTTATATATAAATATATATATACATATATATATATATATATATATATATATATATATATATATATATATATATATACACATATATACACCATATACATATATATACATATATATATATATATATATATATATATATATATATATATATATATATATATATATATATATATATATATACCATATATATATATATATATATATACACCCCTGCGCCGACAATTGAGCGCACGACAATTGAGCGCAACGACAATTGAGCGCAACGACAATTAAGGATAAATCAATTAAGGATTTAATCAAAATTAAGGATAAATCAAAACACAGCAAGTACAGTATATTCGAAGAAATAAAGCCATTATTAACATTGTTAAGGACTACAGAAACAGACATTGCTTCGATTATCTCCGTGCTATAACTTATCATATAGACCTTCAAAAGTAGAGAATTCTTGTTTTACTTATTTTAATAAAATTTTAATAAAATCTAATGTAGTGTTTTATAACGGCTATTTATTTCACCTTTTGACCAATTGTCGTTGAGTTCAATTGTTGCTTCGCTTAATTGTCGTTGCGCTCAATTGTCGTTGCGCTCAATTGTCGTTGCGCTCAGTTGTCGTGCGCTCAATTGTCGTAGCTCAATTGTTTTGCGCTCAACTGTCGGCCCACGATTATTTAGATAGTTTTAGATAGATTGAATAGATTACATAGATTAATTTAGATAGATTAGATGAATTATATAAATTATTGTCACGTTTTTTTGTTTAGTTTCAGATTGTTTATGATTGAATGAGTTATGATTTAATTCCGGATGAGTTATATTAAATTCAGATTGAATGATTCAATTGCTAGAATTTAACAATTAGTTTCTTGTTATTAATGCTACTAGGCCTAAATAACTGAAATCATGGCGACAAGAAGCAAAACGCACAATTCAACATTTGGTCACCCTGCAGAATTTCCACCTTCAATGACTCCTTCAAAGGCTGATGTATTTAGGCATTATTTATTGGTAAGAAAACGAGAAGAACTGATTTCAAAAGGTTCTAGAACAGCAAAAGAATGTTACAGAATTGTCACTAAAGATGTGGAAGCCATTTGGGAGAAGTTTTCCTTTCCACATATAGGATTTGAAGGAATAGCTATAAAAGTTGAATCATTGATAGAATCTGCAGCAAAGCTAAATAAAGTACCATTAAAACAAAGAAATGACAGTTTTCAGCAGAAGGTGGAGACATTCGATGAAATGTTTGATATTTGCACTTGTACTTGTTACGATAAAAAATTGGTTGAATGGATTGCAGATGTGATATTAGAGTTCCAATGATTGAGTGGGAGTCTTTTGTGGGGCAGAAACAAAGAAAAAACCAACTATGACCAATCGACAGAGTAACGACTTCCGCAAGGAAAAGGACCAGTGGCGTAACTAGGGTGGGGCAGGTGGGGCGCGTGCCCTGGGCGCCAAATTTGGGGGGGTGCTATTTTTATGATTTAAAAAAAAAAAAATTAAGAGTAAAAACACGCTCTTTTGGAAATGTATTGGTACCATATCTCTAGCCATTGAATTTCCATGAATTTCAGATTTTTAACTTCATTTAACTTTATTAATTCATTCTATTTTTATTAGAATTTTATTATGAATTATTAATTTATTCTATTTTTTTGTTTCTTTCTCTAGAAAATTTTACCATGAAGCGAACATTGCCGATACCGAAAAGTCCGAAAAAGAAGCTGAGTGGAGCAAAAGGCAAGAAGAAAAGAAAAATGCAAGAAGCAGAAGCTAAAAAGTCAAGTGGCTTTATGATGTCATTTCTTGAACAGCAACAAGCTGGTCCTTCATCAGCATTAACTGCATCAGATATGAGTGTTGACCAACCCGCCAGTGTATCAGAAGGAGAATTAAGTGTCTTTCAAGAACCAGAAGTGTCTTTCAAGAAGCCAGAAGATACTAAAACTTTGAGTAGCGAAAAGCAGGAAAAAACAGCACAGCCTATACCAGATGCGATTCAGCAAAACCGATCAATGAATGAAAGATGGTTTAAAAGAAAGTTGGGAAATGGATGTGGAGAAGAAGTTTGGCGCTCATGGCTTGTTTATTCTCCGGAGAAGAAAGCAGGTTTTTGCTTTTGTTGTTTGCTATTTTCTCAACTTGTCAATCTCAAATTGTCAATCTCAAATTGTCAATCTCAAATTGTCAATCTCAAATTGTTAATCTCAAATTGTCAATCTCAAATTGGGTTCAATCATTGGAAAGCACCAGAAAGGCTTAGCACCCATGAAAATGCAAAAAATAGCGAGATGTTCTCCACAGAATTCTCCATTGCATAAAAATTTTAGCAACTCAGAACCTTACATTGCGTGGTCACAAGGAATCCCTATCCCTTAGACAGGAAGAGGAAAGCAATACTGGAAATTTTCTTGGGTTATTAAAATTGTTGGCAAGGTTTGATCCTGTCATGAAAGAACATCTCAGTATTGTGGAAAAGCACCCTGAAAGAACATCATATTTATCTCCGTTAGTGCAGAATGAATTTATTCAGCTGATGGCTTCTACTGTTCGCCAGAAAGTGTTACAGAGCATTCATAAGGCCAAATATTTTGGCCTCATGTTTGATTCTACTCCAGATCAAGCACATCGAGAGCAAATGGCAGAAACAGTTCGTTATGTTGATATTGAATTTCAGAAAACAATATTTATAAAAGTCTTTTCTTGGATTTATCCAATTAAAACGAAAGGATGCTGAAAACATTGTGGAAGTGATTTTGGAACAACTGGAAAAAGACAAAATGCCGTTAGAAGACTGTCGATCTCAATGCTATAGCAATGCTGCAGTTATGGCTGGTTATAAAAGTGGTGTTCAACAGAGGATTATTGAAAAAAATAGCCAAGCTATTTTTGTAAACTGCGATAATCATTCTCTCAGTTTGGTTGGAGTGCGTGCTGCTAACCATGATGAAGTGATGGTGACTTTTTTTTGGTACAATTCAGTCGCTTTATTCATTCTTTTCACGTTCAACTCTCCGTTGGCAAAAGCTGAAAGATGCCATACCAATAGTTGTAAAATCTGAATCTGAAACTCGATGGAGTTCCAGAACAAAGGTTGTGAAGCCTGTTCATGAATACTTGATATTATAGTGGAATCTTGGCAAAGCATGGTTGATAATCAAAATGAAACTGCTGATACAAGAGGTGATGCAAGGCAAGTGCTGAATCAAATTTTGACTTTTCATTTCTTGGCTTTGCTTGGATTTTGGAACGAAATTCTTGTTCGGATTGATCGTGTTCAAAAACGACTCCAAGATCACAATGAACTTCATGATGCTGCTTATGATTTTAAAAGCCCTTCAAGATATTTTTTTAAGCAGTCGAGAATCATTGGCCAGTGAATCACTTGAAGCAGGGCTGAAACTGTGAGAATGGGATATTCAAGTAGAAAGACGCCCAGAAAGAAGAAACAAATGCCTTGTGAAAAAGCCAAGGATGTAAGGTTAACTGCGAAGAAGAAATAATGAGAATTAATGAAAGAAACTATTGATCGTCTCCATAATGAAATGGAAGAAAGATTTGTCCATCTCCATGACTTGGATTCAAAATTTGGATTTCTTTTAGATGCTAGAGGATTAAGTTTGACTCAATGAAAGCAACAGTAGTCATGACGTAAATAAGTTATCTTAAAGAAAAGTGTCTCAACCTGGACAGTTTTATAGCAATGATATTGACGGCTTTCAGCTTTATGAAGAATCCTGGATTGTAAGATGCTTCTGAAAAGCGCCCAAATTGTTCAGATTTCTAAAGCTGAGGAACTCTCAAGTTTATTGTCAGTATGGAGATGAAAATGTTTTCCAAATTTGAGAGTAGCTATTCGGATAATGCTCACTATTGCAATTTCAATTGCCAGCTGTGAGCGATCTTTCAGCAAGTTAACATTGATCTTATCATATTTGGAGAGCTTCAATGGGCCAAGAAAGACTTTCGCTTTAGCCTTGCTCAGCATTGAACGTGAGGAAACTGAAAATAATAAATTTGATGACATTATTGATAAGTTTGCATCAGCAAAAGTAAGAAAAATACATGTTTAGTGTGAAAGTTCCAAATTATTCATTAAAAGAGCCAGAAATAATAGGTGCAAACAAGGCATTTCTTTTAAATACCATATAATTGGAATGATTTTTGTCAGTATCTAATATTCTAATTGCTAATTCTGCTGTCGGTAATTCAGTAAAATTCCAGAAAACATCAAAGTGTATTCTCATGAAAAGTTATGCCTCTCCTTGTACATATATTAATTGTTTCTGTTGTAATTCGGCAAATAATTAGCCATACTTTGGTTCTATAAAATTAAATTGTATTAATAGAAATTGAATATCAACCTTAATAGTAAATATACGCGGTTATGTGTATGGATAGAAAAACATTAAAGTATAAACTGTAAAAATAATTTTTATGAATTGTATTTTCATTTCATTTCAATTTAATTTTACATATTTTTGTACAGTTTTATATGTATATAACTGTTTTTCATTTTCATTTGTCATAAAATAAACTTTTTCTTAAAAGTATATTTTGTTAGCGGTATTATTACGAGTAACCAGTTTGAGTACCATTATAAGAATTCAGCCAGAATTTTAAAGAACACTGGTTTTAAGGGTGCCATTTATTGATTTGCCCTGGGCGCGATCAACCCTAGTTACGCCTCTGAAAAGGACTCAAGATAGAGTTAAAGGATTAGAAAGAAGAGCCAAGATAAGCCTAGATATGAATGTCGCCTCAACCAGCAAAATGGACCCTTTACATATTATGGAAGATGAGAGCATGGAAATTGATGACAACGACGATATTGATTTTGTTCCAGATTTTGAGCTGAGAGAAAACTATCAGAACACAATTATTTATGATAACTTAACAATAACAGCAGATAGATACCGTGTAAGTTACAGAGCTACTGCAGCTATAGTAAATGCAGCTTTGAAGGATATGGGAATGTTAGACGAAACCAATATGCTGGATAGGAAAAAAGTGGAAAGAGAAAGAATACGTGTGGGTAAAAGGAACATAATCAAAGTGAAATCAGAGAACACAGATTGAAGGCATCGGATTTGATGGTAGAAAAGATCAAACTAAGACAAAGAAGGGAATGGAGTACGAAGAACATTATGTAATAGTCAAAGAACCTGGTGATGTTTGCATGGATCATATAGCTTCAGATAATGGAACTGCTTGTTGTATTGCAGATGAAATAATAACTTTTATAGTTGATTCAAATAGCAAAGAATCCATCAAAGCTTTGCTATGCGATGGTACCCAGAGTGAACACTGGCAGGATTGACAGAGTGCTAAATTGATTGAATTATATCTGGACAGGCCGGTACAATGGCTGATTTGCCGTTTGCATGCAAACGAACTGCCCTTCAGGCCCGTATTTGAAGCAATTGATGGAAAAACTTTGGGACCAAACACCTTCAAAGGTTCTCTTGGAAATAAACTCAGAGAGGATTTGACCAAACTGGATATAGTTGATTATACCCATGTAGAGGGCAACATTAAAGAAGTTTCGGCTGATATTGTTAAAAGTTTCAGCAGTGACCAAAAATATACGGTATGTATGAAGTGTGCATTAGCATATAATCTGGATGCATCTCACAAGCGTTAGCCACCAGATCCCCAGGTGCCCTCCATCATGCAAGATGGCTAACACGAGAAAACAGGATCCTGCGCTTATGTCTCTACACAGAATCCAGACAAAAACATCCAAGACCTAGTAAAAATTATAATGCTGGTTTACGCTCCAGGCTGGTTTTGGATAAAGTCTCATCCAAAGGCAAATGAGGGAGCATCTAATTTTTGGTATATCATGCACTTGCTTAAAGGGTTAGATAAAAAGCATCGGATGATTATGGAGCGTGTCCTCAGAAATAATGTCTATTTTGCCCACCCAGAGAATATCTTACTCTCAATGATAACAGACACAAGAAGAGAAGTCAGAGAGCTGGCTCTTCAGCACATCATTCGAGCAAGAACTAGGAGCACCAATGTAAGAAATTTTGAGCTGCCAAAAACACTGAACTTTGAAGCAGACGATTATCCTAACATGATCGACTGGGACAACGACATCATCACCCCTCCATCTATTTTACAGAATTTGACAAATGATGATCTTCTTAAAGTTCGAAATGAACCACTTCAGCTTATTGCTTTTCCCTGTCACAGCCAGGGAATAGAACATGCTGTAAATGTGGTAACAGAAGCATCACAAGATAGAATTGGTTACGAAAACAGACATAAATTTATTTTGAATGTACTGGAGTCGAGAAAAAAGCTACCTGTGTTCCAATGGAAAGGCCAATGGTGTTAGTAATTTACGATCTTAAATTTCTTAAGGTGAAAATTTTGGTTTTAATATGCTTCAACTAAATTTCTTAAGGTGAATATTTTGATTTTAGTATGCTTCAGTTGATTCTTTAAGTAATATACGGAGAAAGATTTCTTATTATATATACTCAGGGTGATTCAGAAGTCAGGTTACATAGGGCTTTTCTGTTTCTTTGCAGGTAAATGAGTTATGAGATGTTAGCGAAGGAGGAGCGCATTGATGTGATATTCCTAGCTGGCTGCACAAGTGCATTGCCGTTAACGGTGGCCATATCGAACATGTGATGTGACTATTCCCCTGTATCATTACATAATACAGTATTTCCCTATGTAACCTGACTTTTGAATCACCCTGTACATATATATATACACACCACACACCAATATATATATATATACTATATATATATATATATATACACAGTGGTGTAGTGCTGTGGGAACGCGTGGGAACGGCGTTCCCTTACTTTTTTTGGTTGACGGAACGGCGTTCCCTCACTATTTCCAATAAATCCGAACTTACAAATCTCTAACGTCATGAAATTTAAATTCCCACCCCTAGAAGAAATATGAAAGAATCATTAACTGCTTCATTTCTTTAGCTTCGACTGAGGCAATGCTAGGCCTATAAAGATCTGGTGAAACAGTCACCACGGCGTACCAGTTAACTTTTTTTAGTTAATCATTCCAGGTGTTAGCTATTTTTATTGATCGTACTGGATGTCGTATATCTAATGACACTGGAAATACTGCATCTTCAACCTTAATATATCCTAATATCCAGTGCATATGACCTCAAAATATCCCTGAAATTGGTCAGATTTCAAAAGATTTCCCGGGGGGCTTACAGTGCCCCCGGACCCCAGCTGTATGGGCTCGCCGCGCTCGCCATTGTCCCCCCCGCATCTGAGTAACACTTTCAAAATGCGTTCCCTCACTTCTTTATTTAGCACTACACCACTGTATATATATATATATATATATATATATATACACACACACACCCATATATTATATATATATATATACACACACACCATATATTATATATATATATATATATATATACACACACACACCATATATTATATATATATATACACGCACACACCATATATTATATGTATATATATACACACACACCATATATATACACATATATGTTAACCCCCCTTTATGGCCCTGAGTCGGTTCGGATTCGACGGGGGTGTTCTGGTTCGGAGGCAACAACGGATGTTTCTTCTTTATACTTTTCTATAATTCTTTTCGGTCGCCTTATGGGGTCGACACTGTTAATTCTTTTCTTTCAATAATTCTCGGATCCTTTCCCTTGTACTAAAAATTATCGATTTTCTGACTAAGTTCTGAAGCGCACGGCTCGAAGGAAAAGATAAAAACTTCTTTTACTGTGGTTTACTTCTTAAAAATTACAGTTGGTACTCTGAATTACAAGGGGTAGAGGTTCGACCTCTTTCGACCGTGGCTCAGGCCGGAATCTAAAAATACTTAAGTTAAGGAGGCAAGGGGCCTCTGCCCCCTCCTAATGAGGTGCTAATCTGAAGTACAAATATGAAGTGCAACGAATGAAGTGCTATAATGAAGTCCTATAATGAAGTGAAGTATTTTACAAATATATGTATAATATAACTTAAATGTTTGGGGGAGAACAGTTGAAGGTTAAATTTCCCCCCTTTTTTTAAACACATGATCAGATGTTTTTTTGAAAGATTTCAACTAAAAACAATAAAAAAATAAAAAAATAAAAAAGAACAGTAGTATCGCTGATTCTACATTTATGGAGGCGATATCATTTCGTACTAGCACATAAGCACAATTTTGAGTACATGACTGAGTACGTATTAATTTTGGTTCATTACAATTACGATTACAATTACTAATTAATTCATATTCACTTATTATTGTTTTAATTACAATTCATTAAAGTACATTCTTACATGATAAATTAAATCATTACATTTAATTACAATTTTAGCAAATTGTTAATTTAAAGTATTACAGTTAATTACAATTTAAACAGTTACTATAACTTTGTCTTGTTTTTACAGTGTTTCATATTAATAGACAATTAAGATGTTAGAAATATAATACAAAGTACATGGCACTTACGAGATAATTTATTTTACGAAATAATATGCTATAATGTTATAAATTCGAATCAGAGCGAAGGAGACCTTTTTTATCTTAGAAGCGTTCAAATTCTGCTGTGATGAGCGGAATTTCTGATAATAACTTACTAAGCATTTATGAATATCTTGCGAGGGTTGAACGCACTTGAAAGTAAAAATGAAAAAAATAATAAGAGAACGTTTTTTCGCGTTCTCGAACGAAACTTCGCGCCTCACAAATTGACACGAGTAAAGATGGTTATTTACTAAAAATTACATACGATAATGGTCAAGCTAAAATATGGACGTATGGGGGCGGGGATGAGATGCAAGACAATTCATAATTAATTATAATAACTTTTATAACAAATGGAAAATGGATAATGGATACGACTAAACCATAGAAAGGGTAGATCGTAGGGTTGTGACATGAACAAAAATAGGAAGCTACAAGTAAAATTATTATCCAAACTTGCGTTAAGCGATTTTGGTTCTTATGTAAAAATGGACAATGAATTCATATAATGATGGTGTAGGAATTGTTCATTGTTCACTTTTTATATATATATATATATATATATATATATACACACACACACACACCATATATATATATATATATATATATATATATATATATATATATACAGACGTGTTTTATCGAGTGTCCAGTGTTATCAATTGAATAAGTGGTTTTCGTTGAAGTGTTTTAAAAAAAATAGTGTTCAGTGCATTCATAACTAAATTACTTCGTGCTACTAATCATTCATTAACGAATATTTTCATTTATTGACGTTATTCAATACTATATTATTTGATCAAACCAAGGCTGCTGCACGTGGCTTGCCTTGTTTATTTTTCAAATCTATCAGAAAACGTGGAGACATAAGGTTCATTTTTCCTTCTTTCGAGAGGTCAGGTAGAGTGTGGTCACACACCGTGTGAAGAAAAGGAAAAAAGTCGGGTCGAATCGCGGACAGATAAGTGTTATAAATACTCTTCTTTTACAGATCTTTTGTCGGTAGCTTAATTCTATATAGATTTAGTATAAATTTGTGTTACAAGAACCT
>JAJOZX010000637.1:870000-907500 GCA_023014485.1 Bathynomus jamesi | reverse complement strand
TTTCTATCAGGACGGGCGCATTTCTGGTGTCTTTCGTAAAAACATTGTGTGTAAAATATTTTTGAAATAAAATAATAATTAGAAGTGCCTCAACGGGTCAAAGTTTATACTTTTTGTCGAAAAGTACTCATTGGCGTTCTGTTATCATGTCATTTTTCGTTTTCGATAGCTGCTGTAGTTTCTGAGTTGAAAAATGATAACAGACAGACAGACGGAGGTCAGAGTCGTTTGGTTTAGTCTTCCGCACTGGTGTACAGAAGACTAAAATGAGGTATTATACAGGGTGTAACACGAGTTTCTCCAAATATTGATACAGGCGAAAGAACATGTTATTCTAAGTAGAAAATGGGTTGGGACGAGTTTTGCCAACACTAACAGTGTTTCATTCTCTTTTTCAGTGAGTTCTGAAACGACGTGATGGCTTCGGCAACAAGATCTAAAACAAGTCTATCACCTGGGAAGACCTCAGTGGACCACAGCATCACAGGAAGCATGCTGCCTACGGGAAAGCAGGCGCTTCAGTACTTTTTCCACCTTCACCTTGACGTCAAGAAGCCGATCAAGGAAGCAGCCGCTGGACAGTGACCGCAGTCAAGGAATTCTGGGAGCGGTCCCGTATTCCTACGCAGAAAGACCAACGCGCAAGGGACAAGGTTCTCCGAATGTACGAGAAGTGGCGGGCTCTGAACAAGAACTCGAAACGGCGCACTGTGACCCAAATCAGGAACGAGGCCGAGTTCCTCTCATCCCTTGACCGCCTCTTCGACATCGCACACGAACAGGCGATGTCGATGATCACAATCGAAGAGGACAGGGAGTTCCTGACGGGACAAAGGGCCGAGGTGCGGCGCGGCCGCATCTCCTCCACACGTGACATGACGCTGCACACTGAGGAGGAGCGTGCGAGGAGACAGGAAGCGGAAAGGAGCCGCCGGCAAGATGATGAAAGGGCGAACAGAGAGAGCCGAGAAGAACTCGTCGAACTGGCATCGAGCTCCAGCTCAGGTGCAAGCAGCCCGACTCGGTCACCGACACGGCGTCGTCGCCGAGAAGAAGAGGAAGAGCTCTCTCTCCGGGCCCGTCCACGTCGAATGCAGAAGCATCTACGACCCTTTACCACCCAAGCGATTCCGCGCGTCGAAAAAGATGATCACCCCTGATCTCTCCGCAGCGATGGATCGGACGAAACTTACCGACCGAGAAGGTGTTTTTTTTGCTGTCGGCGGCTGCGAGGAGCTTGAGCCACGACCCTGAGGAGCTGGTCTTGAACCGCGAATCCTCCCGCCGCGACCGAGCAAAGTTCCGTGCTTTGGCAGCAGCGGAAATGAAGGCAGCCTTCCATCCTACTGTGCCGCTGACCGTTCACTGGGACGGGAAAATCGTACCAGCGGCTGACGGAGGCCCTGCTGAAGATCGCCTTCCAGTTCTGGTGCTGGGGAGAAACGTCGACAAGCTTCTGGCTGTGCCCAGCCTCCCCGACGGCACCGGCCGCGCCATGGCGGAAGCCGTCCTCTCTGCCCTCGAGGATTGGGACATCAAGGGACGGATCTGTGCCCTCTCTTTTGACACCACCGCCTCAAACACAGGACTCTCAGGAGGAGCTTGCTATATCATTGAGCAGAAACTCGAGAAGACAGTGCTTCATTTGGCTTTGCCGCCACCACATCCACGAACTGGTGTGCGAGAAGGCATTCACGGCGTGCCTCGGTCCCTCTACTGGTCCTGACATCCTCCTGTTCAAACGATTCGCCGCCCAGTGGGACTTCATCGATCAAACCAAAGCGAAGCCCTTCGAGGATGGAACCATGCCGCAGCACCTGAAGGACGCCCGCGACGACCTGCTGATCGAATTCAGCGCCCCTCGACGGTCAACATCCACGTGATGACTACAGGGAACTTCTGGAGCTCTCTGTATTGTGCTGGGCGGTCCGAACAAGCGGGGTGCCCGGTTCGCTCGTCCCGGCGCCTTCCATCGCGCCGCTGGATGGCAAAAGTCATCTATGCCATCAAACTGTTCCTGTTCCGGGAACAGTTTCAGATGTCGTCAGGCGAAGCGGCTGGAATCCGGCGATTCACCATCTTCGCCGTGTCCATCTACGTGACGGCCTGGTACAAAGCGCCGCTCCGGCAAACGGCCCCAGCCGCGGACCTCGCGCTGCTCAAGGCCCTCGTCTATTATCCGGACTCAGCGGTGGCCAAGGCGACGGCGACAGTCTTCGCCAGGCACCTATGGTACTTGAGCGAGGCCTCGTCACCCTGGCCATCTTCGACGAGGGTATCGACTTGGCGACAAAGCGGGAGATGATTAAAGCGATGGAAGAAGAGGAAGGATCGGAGGATCCCCGCGGCGTATCAATGTGGACCTGTCCACCGCCTCAATCGCCAACAATACATTGGCCAAGTTCACAACGACTAATCAAAGGAGTTCTTCAAGGTTCTGGACATCAGCACCGCCTTCCTGCTCAAGGATCCGGAGGAGTGGCGGACGGACCCAGCCTTCATCGCCGCATCCCGCCGAGTCCAGGCCCTTCAAGTTGTCAATGACTTCGCGGAGCGCGGGGTGGCGTTGATGCAGTCTTTCAACCTGGCCCTTACCAAGAGTGAAGACCAAAGGCAGTTCCTCTTACAAGTGGTCGAGAAGCACCGCTGTGACTTCCCAACCGCCCGCAAGTCCACCGTGACCTCTGCAAAGTAGGCAACAATGAGAGGGAGATGGGCGCCCATGATACCCCCCCCCCCCCTTGAGGGGCTAATACTCGAGTTGAGGGGGACCTAGAGTTGAAAGTATGAAGTCCAGTTATATGTTTTAGGTCAAGATTAGTAGCTTGAACAAACTAGAAGTGATATTTTATTTGCTAGAGGCATAGAACATCATGATCTAAAATTTCTACTTTTCGAGAAAATATACAAAGTTTGACCGTATTGAGGCAGTTCTAAATATTGTTTTATGTCAAAAATATTTTACACACGATTTTTTGACAAAATGGAACCAGAAACGTGCCCGTCCCGATAAAAATTCAAACTTTCGAAAATAAGTGTCACCATATAGATATATATATATATATATATATATATATATATATATATATATATATATATATATGGGTTGTAATGACAGATGATGCGAAATTTGAAACACAAAATAAGATAGCAGTAAACAGAGCAAAGAGAATAACGGGTCTGATATTGAGAACTTTTAAACGAAGGGAGAGGAATGTAATGATCCCCCTACTGAAAACCCTGATAATACCCAAACTGGAATACTGCTCGGTCCTAACATCCCCATATAAAAAAGAAGACATTAGACAGCTGGAGGGGATTCAAAGAAGTTTCACAGCCAAGATCAATGGGTGCAAAGAACTAAATTACTGGGAAAGGTTACGAGAACTAAACTATATTCACTGGAAAGGAGAAGAGAGAGATACACCATTATTTACACTTGGAAAATAATGGAGAAACTAGTCCCTAATCTTACTCTGAATCCCATAACTCCCCAAACAACGGAGGAAGGTAGAAACGGTAGACTGTGTCGTATTCCCAAATTGAAGGCGAGACAGGGAACATCCTTAACCCTGAAAGAAAATAGTTTTGTAGTGAGAGGACCAAAACTATTTAATCAGCTGCCCAAAGACCTAAGAAACACGAAGGGAGTTGCAGTGGAAATCTTCAAAAGAAGACTTGACGCCTGGCTCAGAACAATCCCGATGAGCCGGGCGTACCTGGCTATGTGAGGTGGAGAGCGCAAGAATCCAACTCACTACTTCACCAGGCCAACTCGAGAGGAGGGGCGACACGCTTGACCTTCGCGAAATGAGAAATCATCACGTGGAACCTTGTAAGGTTGTAAGGTAAGGTATATATTATATATATATATATAGGGTGAACCAAATGTAGGTGGACAGTAAATGATAACGTTTATTTTGAGAATACATATTTAATTTATTTGTATACTATAATACAAAATAATATTTAAATAAATTTAATTATAATATTTAATATAATATAACACAAACACCATAGTTATAATGAACACCATAGTTATAATATAATATAACACAAACCGTATTCAACCTACTGTCCACCTACTTTTGGTTCACCGGTATATATATATATATATATATATGTATATATGTATATATATGGTGTATATATATATATATATATATATATATAATATATATATATATATATATATATAATGGTAATATTGGATAATATTGTCGTTAGTGAAGGGGAGGTAATGCGCTATATTGATAAAATGAAAACACGTAAATCACCGTGTCCGGATTCCATATATCCCATACAACTAAAAGAATTAAAAGATAGCATTATTGTGCCGCTAACAAAGATTTTTAATGCGTCTATTTCTGAGGGGTGCGTACCAGATATTTTCAAGTTAGCAAACGTAACACCTATCTTTAAGAAAGGCGATAAAGGTGCGGCGGGAAATTATAGGCCAATCAGTTTAACGTCTGTTGTAGGTAAGCTACTGGAATCAATAATTAGGGATCGTATAGTCGAACACTTAGAATTCCATAAGCTAGTTAGAAATACGCAGCACAGATTTAGGCGAAACAAATCTTGCTTAACTAATCTTTTAGAATTTTTCCAAAGCGTGGTTGACGTTTACGATAGACATCGGGCGGTTGATGTAGTGTATTTAGATTTTCAAAAAGCGTTTGACACCGTGCCGCACAAAAGACTCACTGAAAAAACTAAGGCTCATGGAATCAGGGGTGTAGTAATAAATTGGCTAGAAGAGTGGTTGCGAGGTAGGAAACAGAGGGTGGTCGTTGATGGAGCGGAGTCGTGTTGGGCTAATGTAGCGAGTGGCGTTCCTCAGGGTTCTGTATTGGGGCCCTTGCTTTTTCTTATATATATTAACGATTTAGATGTCGGCCTAGTCACTACAGTTTCAAAGTTTGCGGGTGACACGAAGCTGGGTGGTAGGGCGATTAATGACGAAGATAGAGGTAAAATTCAGGAAGATCTGAATAAAATCGTTGATTGGTCAGTCACATGGCAAATGAGATTTAACGTGGATAAGTGCAAAATTTTGCATATAGGTTCGCGTAACGGTAATTTTGCGTATAGTATGTCAGGGAAAGATTTAACAAGCGTAAAGCAGGAAAAAGATTTAGGAGTTATAGTCACTAGTGATTTAAAAGTAGCGAAACAAAGTACAGCAGCGGTCAATAAGGCGAACAAAGTGTTAGGTTTTATAGCTCGAAATTTTGAGTACAAATCGCGCGATATTATAGTTCCACTTTATAAATCATTAGTTAGACCCCATTTGGAGTACGCGGTCCAATTTTGGAATCCGCATATGCGCAAAGATATAGACAAAATCGAAAGAGTTCAAAGACGAGCAACTAAGATGATTCCGTCGCTTAGGTCAAAGTCGTACGAGGATAGGCTTAAGGAGTTAAAATTGACAACACTCGAGACTAGGAGGTTAAGGGGTGATCTAATCCAGGTTTTCAAAATTATGAATGGGTTCGATAACGTAGACAGAGATAGCTTTTTCGAAATATCTCAATATAATAGGACTAGAAATAACGGATGTAAGTTGACAAGTAGAAGGTTCGAGACAGCAGTTGCCAAAAACTTTTTTAACGCATAGAATAGTAAATAGCTGGAATAGTTTGCCGGTAGAAGTAATTAGTAGCACGTCTATAAACATGTTTAAAAATCGATTAGACGCATGTTGATAGAAATGGTATAGTTTAAGGTAGTAAAATTAAGGCTTTCTGGGATACATCCCCAGCTCACACAAGTGTTGTGGGATATAGGGAGGCAGCGTCTTGGGTTAGGGGATACTCTCTGTCCTTACACACCCCATTTAAAGAGATTCCTCTACCGAGCGGTGCCCCCCATAGTACTGTGAGGTATTGAAAAACTCATGATCTTCACTTGCCCCACAAACACCTTTAAATGGGAGACCCAAGATGGGTGCACACACATTTCTACATTACTGTAGTCTTTACAGCCACACCTACATTTTTCCTCCTAAGTGTATATATTGTAATGTATATGGTTGTAAATTTTGACTTCGTCCACAATCGATATGGACCGTGACTTATTTTTCGTGACAAGGTACTAGTATTGATGGATACCGTAAAGAAATTGACTGGATTCTTCGGATCTGATATATTTGCATGTCGGTTATAAATAGATATAGAGTGTAACATATTTGTTAATAGTAGTCTATTATGACTTGATCCTCTGGATCCAGAGATTCTATCTTTAGTTTTAAATCGATAATTAATTAGTTTTGCTAAATTGGTCGTTGCCAATGTACAGGAAGTTGTTACATAAATTTCTTATGTTCTTGTGGTTCGGAATCCACGTAAAATTGTAGATCCCCTCCGCCACCACGGAGGACATACACAATTACGAACACAGTTAGGTAGACCAGCCATGAGTGGATCCAAGGGTCTTTGTTGGTCTGAAACATTATATATATATAATATATATATATATATATATATATATATATATATATAATATATATATATGTACAGGGTGGGGCACGGGAACAAAGTGTTTTGGAATAATCAGGAAAATGATATTTATTTTTGTAAAGAAAATATATTGGTAGAACAACATTCGTAAGAACATAGCATTTCATGTCATAATAATCATGTACCGAAAATTATATCTGGCATATGATGTCCTTGGCCGTCGACGCATTGTTGAAGGCGTTTACGAAAATTGGCCTCCACTCTTCCCAGCAGGTCTCTGTTGATTTGGATGATTTGTTGACGGATCGCTTCCTTCAATGCATCTAATGTACGGGGCTTGTCCTCGTAGACACGTGACTTGAGGTACCCCCATAGAAAGAAGTCACATGTGGTTTGTCAGGGGACCGAGGGGGGCCATGCAATGTCACCAAATCTCGAAATGAGATGGTTGGGAAACAGGGGGCGAAGAACAGCCATTGACGCTCTGGCGGTGTGTGGCGTGGCCCCATCTTGCTGAAACCACAAATGTCGACGAGCAATACGCCTTCTTCGTAACTCAGGGATGAAAAAGGTGTTCACCATCTCAATGTAACGCCCAGATGTTATGGTAACGGTAACCCCATTTTGTTCGAAGAAATAGGGACCGATGACGCCAAACTTTCCCACCGCGCACCAAACTGTAACCTTAGGGCTATGCAGCGGTTTTTCATGGAGTTGTCGCGGATTTTCAGCAGCCCAATACCGACAGTTTTGATTGTTGACGGCCCCATTAAGGTGGAAATGGGCTTCATCACTCATTACCACCATCATGTTTTCATTCTGCTCATAAAGTGCAAGCATTTCCTGTGCAAAATTCAGTCGTTGGGGGCAATCGTTTACATTCAATTCCTGCACCATCGCTAACTTGTATGGGTGAAAATGTAATTCTTCATGCAAAATCCGTCTAACAGTACGATTGCTGATTCCGAGTGCAGCTGAATGTCTCCGAGCAGAGCGGCTGGGCTTTGCAACATCGCTTGTCTGACCCTTTCAACGTTCTGGAGTACGCACAGTGCGTTGCGGCCCCTTCGGTTTTGTTTTCATTATTGAGCCTCCTGTTCGAAGATTGTTAACCCAACGTAAGATTGTGTCACGAGCGGGAACAGAGTCATTTCGATGAATGTTGAATCTGCGGCCAAACGCACGCTGAACTGCTGTCACTGACTCGCCACTCCTAACAAAATGATCATACGCGAACATGCGGTGTTCTAACGTCCACTGCTCCATGATGGCACCTGAAAGATAAAGGTGAGTGTTAGTTAAAGTTAAATGCTATGAACCCAGAAATGGAATGCTACCTACCGCACGCCCCTCCCATTCCTAATGGCCGATTACTAGCTATTCAAAAAACACTTGATTCCCGTGCCCCACCCTGTATATACTGTATATATATATACACACACACACACCATATATATATATATATATACACACCATGCATGCATGCAAGAGTCATGCAAGAAGTAAATAGACACCCTTAATTTTATGGTAAAATGTATGCATCCAATTTTTTTGCCATTATTATGACTAATATTCGTTTCCTACATTTCTATCCTTGAAGAAGGACTTATGCCAATATTCTCAAGTGGTCAAATTGAAAAAGACAGCTGCCTGTTCATGGAAGATGGAGCCCCATGCCACACTGCAAAAAGACGAAAGAATGGGAGGAGCGAAATGGTATCAAACGACTTCCTTGGCCGAGTCAGTCCCCTGACATGAACACCATAGAACACGTGTGGGCAATACTAGATAAGACTTTACGTAAAAAGCCCAAAAAACCAGCAACACGATCAGAATTGTTGAATCTTTTACGCCAAATTGTTACAGCAAAATCTGGGCTGTCTATTTAATTCTTACATGCTCTGTATATACACCATATATATATATATATATATATATATATATATATTATATATATATTATATAACCATATATATATACAGTATATATATATTATATATATATATATATATATCTATATATATATATAATTTTATATATATTATTATATATATATATATTATATATATATATATATATATATATATACACACACAAATTACCATATATATATATATATATATATATATATATGGTATATATCGTGGGCCGACAGTTGAGCGCAAGACAATTGACAACGACAATTGAGCGCAGCGACAATTAAGCGCAGCAACAATTGAACTCAACGACAATTGGTCAAAAGGTGAAATAAATAGCCGTTATAAAACACTACATTAGATTTTATTAAAATTTTATTAAAATAAGTAAAACAAGAATTCTCTACTTTTGAAGGTCTATATGATAAGCTATAGCACAGAGATAATAGAAGCAATGTCTGTTTCTGTAGTCCTTAACAATGTTAATAATGGCTTTATTTGTTCGAATATACTTGCTGTGTTTTGATTTATCCTTTTGTCCAGAATCTAGTCTCAATTTTATTTGTGTGACTTTGCTCAAGTCTCAGGATATCTATAAGCTTATAAATTGTTGGATGGGAATGGCCGAATGACATTTGCATCGCTCGATGACAACCTTGAACTGAATTGTTTGTTCGAGGGTGCTCACATTGGACACGATCGTAAACACTCCACACTGTTGGCTGGAACAGAGGATTTCTCCTGCCTCTCCTAAACGGTCTACCAATCCACGTGTCCTCGAAGTAAATCAACAAATCTTCAAGTTCTTCAGGCAGTATGTCTTGTAATGATTCGAATACATCAATGATGTCACTTGCAGGAACAAAGGCCAAAGCAACCAACATTTTGGAGAAACTACGTATCTCTTCGTAGATACCAAAGATAGAGCTTGAATCTTCCGCCAAACAGCCTGGCCTAAATGAAACAGACATCCTACCACATGCGCATTACTGAAAACTGAACACACAGCATTATGAAAGGCCTTTTCGTAGTCACACAGTATGGTGTTGGGTGCGATTGCTTCGTTAGGTTAGGTTAGGTTAGGTTAACCTAACCTGACGGGATACAGTATTGGCATTCAGGTTCGATTTTGGAGTTTTGTGGCAAGTGGTCTAATCTTAGTATTCTTGTCTGAATATGCCTTTGGGAAGCAAGAGAGCTTTTCAGGCAAAATCTTCGAGATTTATTTTTATCTCAATTGTTGCTGCGCTTAATTGTCGTTGCGCTCAATTGTCGTTGCGCTCAATTGTCGTTGCGCTCAATTGTCGTGCGCTCAATTGTCGGCGCTCAATTGTCGGCGATCAATTGTCGGCGCAGGCTAAATAATCTATCTAAATCTAATCTACTTAATAAGACTTAATATAATGCATGATTGTCACATTTGGGGTTTATATCTGTGGAGAGAGTAAAATGGGGGGGATGCTATGGAAGGGGTAAGGGGGGGGTTGCATATACTCATTTTTTTTTACAAGATGTTGAGATCATCATTTCCAACTACGTGCATACTGTGGAATTGGAGAAACTATTTTTGATATGTTTCGACCCCACCTATGGAAATGACAAAGTATCCACCTGGCAGGGTAGCTATTCTGTGGAGGTTGGGATATTGGAAATATATTAGTGAATTAAAACTTGGTTTGAATTGGCTAACTGGAATAGAAATTTGTGTAGACAATAAAAAATTTGTAATTCTGTGTATCTATATTCAAGAAATTTATAATGAAGATTAACCTCATTAAATTGGGGCAGGTCAGCAGTATTACTGATGAGTTGGATACGACATATGTAGCTATTATTGGTGACTTTAATGCTAATGTGCTTAATGATAATGCTTTGTTTAACAACCACTTAAAAGCCTTCTGTGAAAATAATAACTTGACCCTTTCATCCATGTGTAGCCTTCCTGGTGATAGCTTTACTTATGTTAGTGATACTTGGCACACCACCTCATGGTTGGATCATTATATTTTTATGTTCATTATACATGATTCACTGGCCTACTTAGTCAGTGCTCCAGACAACTATCTCTTAATCTTTTATGGACGTCTTGTCTCTTGTATAATGTTTGTACCTGTTCAATCTGAAATAAAGTGAGTGTTTGTTTGTTAACACACTGCTTCTAATTGCATTTAAATAGACAAAGATCCTTTTCAAGTGAGTGAAGTACCCCACATACAAAAGTAATAGTAATAGAAGGAATCAATAGTAATAGAAACCCAGTAATTGACCCCATGTCTGGTACTAATTGACCATAGGATGTAGGATGAAAGTCTTTCTAGAAGGGTTGGAAGTAATGGAGACCATACCTGAAGAGAGCTGTTACAAACAATGGGTAACAATAGATCATTGTACCATAACAGAACAAGTTGAAAACATCAGTGATTATGTGAATTCTTTAAGCAAAAGCATTGCTAAGCTTACACAGCATCACTTTGTCAGTAAATGTCAAGGAAAGTATTTTAAAAATCTAAAAAATAATTTACCAACAGGTAAAGGCTGTCTACTAGTGTCCAGGTAGGAGATTTTTCAGAGAACTATTTTTTTATTGTGCAAGATGCTGCATAAGGTTTTCACTGGGAAAATGCTCAATGCACAGTTCACCCATTTGTTTTCTATTGGAGGGAGTTTGAAAATATTCATCATCAGAGTTACTGCTTCATTTCAAGTGCCACAAAAGAACACAGTTGCAATGTACTCTCTTTCCTCCAAGAATTGATACCCATTCTTCATAAAGACCACCAGACCCTAACAAAGATCCTCTACTACAGTGCAGTCATAAAATTTGAAAATAATGGGGTGGTTGTGCCATCTGAAACTCTTGAAAATTTCAATCCTTGTGACTATCAGATGCAGTCACTATAATATGTATGTACAGTCATAAACAACCTTCAAAAAGACTAAAATAAGCCTTAAATAACTTATGCAGCATAATACCCAGTCAATACAAGATACATTAGCTGTTTATAACATGTACTATAGCTGTGTATTATGCAGGGATATGGCAAACACAAGTAATTTTGTTAATTTATTCCCTAGAGGCTCATTTCATGACAAATCATGCAAAAAAGTGCACCATACCCTCATAGATTTTGCTTAAATTTGGTTTATGGAATGGTCTATACTAGTAAGTACGAAATTTCAAATATCAGCTCAATCCGAGTTATGGTTCAAAAGTTATGCTCCCCTCTTTTTTGAGGGGGGACAAAAACTGGAAACTTTCAAACCACCATAACTCAGTCCCTAATTGGCATAGAACAATGACGTAAAGTGTGTATAAAAGGTAATTGCACACATATCAAATTAGCATAAGTAGAAAAAATGGCTAAAATTAACAGAAAAAAAGTTACAACACTTTATTCCATTTCATTTCAAGGGGTCCTGCCCCCCTAAATTACAGATTTTTTTAAAATTTTCATATATACAAAAAATGAGTTTCAACCTTATTCTATCAATATATGAAAAGAATTATATGTGTATTTGCATTCAAAATAGGTATTTACAAATTTGAAAATGACTACTTTCACTTAGAAGACAATTTCTAACAAACTGTTCAACATTCTCATTGACTTCTGGTATATGGATTGGTGTACTTGCTAAAAATGTAAATACATATGTGTTAAACTAGTACCTACCATAAAATATCTTCCCCCATTCGATTGTTGGGTAAATTGGTTGAACAAAAAATCCCATGTGGACACTAAAAAAGTGGCAATCCTACCCAGGATAACTATTGCCTAACTAGAGAGATCTTTATTTTGTTTTCTGTGATACGCAAAGCATTCACTGTGTTCTCATTTAATGTATATAGTTTTTTTAATTTGAACAGATTTATGTACATACGGGTATATGCAGAGTGTTTTAAATAAGTAAATGTTTGATGAAAATATCTACACACAAAAGTTATAACAAGCACTGTTGCAACCCTCTTGAACTGCACAAAAAGCCTATTATGTGAAACTTGAGGCCACTTCAAAGCTTGTTGTTGAAAATAGTGATCCTAAATATAATTTCAGTGATGAATCAGAAGCCTGTATAAATTGTCTGAAATTAATTAATAAACACACAAAACCT
This sequence comes from Bathynomus jamesi, assembly GCA_023014485.1. Classification (NCBI taxonomy): domain Eukaryota; kingdom Metazoa; phylum Arthropoda; class Malacostraca; order Isopoda; family Cirolanidae; genus Bathynomus; species Bathynomus jamesi. Next base: position 895,010 of record JAJOZX010000637.1, on the reverse strand, counting down.
GAAGAATTATTCACACTGCCAGAAGCAATAACTAGTAGTACTGAAAGTACGACTACTTCACCTGACATATCCCCAGAAAAAATTCCAAGAAAATGTACTGAAATGGATAAAGATATTCAATGAGAAGATCTTAATGCAACTTTGGAGCAACTTCATGTTACCCGTGAAATTACGTAAGTAACTAGCTATTAATGCGTGTACAGATAATGCATTTTTATACTGTCAGCTGAAATTTAATTCAGATATTGTTGTCTTATACCTAATACATATATATGAAATTATCTAAAAAATATACTTCAGTTCAGAAATTCAGATTGTTGCCACTAGATATGTCACACTTATATTTATTAATTCATTTTATTTCAAATATTTTTCAGATGCCCTGAGCAGTGGAAGCAGATCAAAGGCAGTTTCACAAAAATATAAAAAAGCTTCAACCTCCAGAGGAAGTTGGAAACTGCATTTGCCACTGAAGTTCAAGATGTTGGTGAGCCAGTGAGTAAACAGCATCTCAAAGAAGCAGATTTGGAGAGGTAAGAAATTAAAAATAATTAATGATGACTTTGAACTATTAATGTATGTATGTAAATACCTGTATATAGGTACAGTATTATAGGTTGTCATGTTTGGATATATATGTAGGCATTAGCTATATTTCCTAAAATGTGACATCATCCCATATACTAAATATACTGGTATATGTTCAAATTCATGAAGTACAGTACTTCCTTAATTCTTGAATAATATAAATCATGTACTTACAATTACATCCTTAATATTGTACAGTAATTTGGGGTTATGTTTTTTTATAGGTATGAAAACCTCATGAGTGATTTGTACAAGACTTCAAATCCACATCATCGTACAAAAGGAGGCTTCAGATACTTACACTCTCACCATTTCCTATTTCTAGGAAATTGGATTTGTTTGGTGCAACCAGATACATGGTTGACAAAGCCAGACATTTGAGACATACATTTGGTATTTTGGTATGATGCCACAGATTCCTATCTATAGTAAAGGAAGAAAACTAACTGAAGATATAATTTCTGAAATAAAGGAATTCTACAAAGATGAAGAAGTCAGTCGTTTGTGTGCAGGGAAATCTAATTGTGTTAGCATAAGAAATAAAGATGGTGAAAAAGAGTACAAGCAAAAACGTCTATTACTAGGAAATTTAAAAGAATTATATTCAAAATACAAAGAAAACAATGATAATAGCATAGGGTTTCCTACCTTTGCCAATCTGAGGCCTAAATGGTACCCTATGTAATTGCTGGAGGCAAAGGAACCCACTCAGTTTGTGTTTACACCCACCACCAGAATCCTAAACTCATGGTATCAGCAATTGCAGAGAAAAACTTAACCTATTACACACTTATGGAAAAAAGTGTTTGTGATATAAATTCTTCTACATGGATGCTGAGAATGTCCTGGTAGCATAGGCATATTTAATTTCTTAAATATTATACCTTCCTTGACAAGCAGAGATTCTGCCGAATATGTTCAGTCGATTAATACAGATAGATCAACATTGGAAACTCATATAGCTTCTCCAGATGAATTTATTGAACACCTTTCAGAAAACATTTTCTCTCATACTAGGCACCACTACATTGCAAAAAGCCAGAGTCAGTATTTGAAGACTATGAAACAATCTTCACTGTGATGAAATACTTGTGCTAGGGGATTTTGCAGAAAACTAGGTATTCATTCATCACTCAAGATGAACCACAAAGTTTTCACTGGACAAATGACTAGGTGACCCTCCATCCATTTGTGGGTTATCACATGAAGGATGAGGAATTATTCATACTAGTTACTGCATTATTAGCGATTGTTTTGTGCACTCAACATCAGCAGTTCACACTTTTCAGCAATATTTAATGAAGGATATTAAACAGAAATTCCCCAACATACAAAAAGTAATTTATTTCTCTGATGGGTGTGGAGGCCAATACAAAAACAAATATAATTTCAGCAATCTATGCTATCATGAACAGGATTTTGGTGTGAAGGCTGAGTGGAATGTCTTTGCCACAAGTCATGGGAAAAATGTTTGTGATGGTACTGGAGGAACTATTAAGAGAGTTGTAGCAAAGGCTAGTTTGCAATGTACTGATACTGGTCATATTCTAACACCAAGAGCTTTCTTCGATTTTTGCACTGAACACTTTAATTCAATTATTTGTTTGTATGTTACAAAGGAGGATGTTCACGCGGATAAATTCAATCGTTCTAGTAGGTTTAATGAAACTTTACCTGTTAAAGGTACACAGGGTTTCCACAGGTTTGTACCAGAGTCAGAAAACCTAATACAAGCTAATCAGACATCTGATTCTGATAATTGTAAATTGTTTAGAATAAAAATACTGGGGCTGAACCAGATAAAGACAGTCAACTAGTTGAAAAAGATGAGTATCAAATTGGCCAGTGTGTTGCCTGTAAATATGATGATAAAGTTTAGTTTGGAATTATTTTAGACACTTCAGAAGAATATGGTGATTATAAAATCAGTTTCCTTACCTCATCAGGATCTACCACTCAGTACTATTTTCCGATGAAAGAGGATGTTTCCTGGATAAAACAAAGTGATATGATTTCTAGCATGATGACACCAAATATTAAGTCTGGTGTTAAGATTATTTACTCCTTCAATCCAAAGCAAGTTCAAGAACTTAGTGGAAGTTTGGAACCAAAACTAGGATAAAAATCTGTTGAAAATTAACTATATATAAGCTTAGGTAGGCATAGATTATTAGCATTAAGAATTATTGCACCATGTGTAAATTGCAATGTATTAATTACCTAACAGCTTACATGAATTTGTAAAAATTAGTCTTTTAAGTAAAAGTAGACATTTTGAAATCTGTAAATACCTATTTTATATGCAAATACAAATACTTCAATACTTAAGTATTAATGGGGGGCCCACCACATATTGATGATTGGTTAGGTTAAGTTGCAATATTTTCGTTAGTTGAAAATTTCTAAAAATATTGCTATTCAAAAAATATGATGTATTAGAAATTTTCAACTAACGAAAATATTACAACTTAACCTAACCAATCATCAATATGTAGTGGCCCCCCGTTAATACGTAAGTACCTATATTTCTTTTCATATATTGATAGAATAGGATTAAAACTCATTTTTTGTATATATGAAAATTTTAAAAAATCTGTAATTTAGGGGGGGGGGGGCAGGACCCCTTCAAATGGAATAAAGTGTCTTAACTTTTTTTCTGTTAATTTTAGCCATTTTTTCTACTTATGCTAATTTGTTATGTGTGCAATTAACTTTCATAAACACTTTAAATCACTGTTCTATGTCAATTAGGGGTAATTATTCGTTTTAGTGCTCCCTCCCCTTTCTGAACCAAAACACATTTTTCTGGTGTTTTTTGGTGTGATTTGTTCAAATCTGAACTTCGTTTCTTTGAAAAATGAGCCATTTTTGAGAAATTTTTAATTTTAAAATTTCTCAAAAATGGCTTTCCCAAAGAAACAAAGTTCGGATTTGAACAAAAAACACCAGAAAATGTTTTACCTAACCTAACCTAGTCACTTTTTTGCAATAATATTGGTCAGCAACTTGTCTATAATTACACTCATGACCACACTGCGGACAAATAATACAAGTAGGTAAAACACTGTGACTAGTAAAGAAAACTTCAGCACCGTCTTCTTTTTTATAAATATCTTGTATTAATTGATAGCTATAGTAATCCAAATCACAACCTCCACAAACCATAGCGAAAAGCGAACTGAAAAAGCATTTTGGAATGAGTACCATATGCATTATGGAAGATTCAAAATGCACATCTGTGATTGGTCGGATAAGGTCACATGAAACAAAAACCAGATTTAATTGGCTGATTTGACCTATGTTTCCTAATTTTGCCACGAGATGTCTCCCCATAAAACTGGAGAGGACGGAGAGTGGCAAAATTTTAACCGAGGAAAGAGCTAAACACTGGGTCAATGGCCTGTAATGGCTGCTTATCAACATCTAAATTTTTTTTTTCCTTAAAAAATAATTAGTGTATTTCCTTGATTTTTATCAGTTTCCCTGAGGTTTCAAGGTGTCCTGAATACCAGGGCTGTGGAGTCGGCACATAAAAAACCGACTCCGACTCCTCAATTTTTTGTCTATCCGACTCCGAAGGTATATTAATTCTAAATCTGCTATGATGATAATTACACAAGAGGCATTTCATCACCACCACGTGAATCATCAGGCTACTTTTTAAACCCATAACCTGCAAAGTTTGAGTCTAATGGTTGTAGCGATGCCATTATGGCTTTTTTTATTTTTATTTATGAAAAAACAAAATTCATTGAGCATAAAACAAAACAAAATTAAATTTAAGACTATGACAAAATAAAAATTTCATTAAATGCAATCAAAAATATAAAAGTATTCCTGCAAAATTTATTAAACTAAGGCCAAGGGTGAAAATCTAAAATTTACGAATAACTTGTTCTTAGGAACAGAATTGCTTCTGCCAGATCCTCTTTCATTGAAGCCCTTAAATCTGATTTAATTATTTTCAGTGCAGAAAACAGTCTCTCCACACTGACCTGAGTGGGTGGCATGGCTGTTACTCTCATAGCTGTTAAAAAAAGTGGTTAGAAATAACCGCATATATTTCCAAATAAAATATAAATAAAATAAATATAGAATAAAAATAACAACCCTCGTTTCTAACCAACTAGTGAAGTTGGGTTTCCCTAATTAACAAAAAGAAGAAAGAAAAAAAGTTTCTGAGGCAAAGAAAAACGGAGCTTTGTCCATTCTTGAAAAATTTTTGACTGCTGAGTGAAGCGGGCTAGTTTTTTTGTAAAAAAAAGTCTCGTGGTTCCTAACTAACCGGGCAACTTAAAGTCAACCTTTAAACCTCACAACCTTTAAACCTTATTATTAACCACTGCAATCAAACTAAAACCCTGTTTAACTAAATAGAGGCGTATCAGAACTAGGTGTAAGTAATTTAATTAAAGAAAATAACTAAGGTAAGAGAAAAACTAGGTACCTAGAAGAAACTCGAACCGGGCTACAACTGCCCTAACTAAATAATTAAATGGCTGTTACAGCCCCTATTAAAACTTAAGGGCAATATAGCCCTAACTTAACTTGAGTAAAAACCTTCAAAACGTTAAACCTTTAAAAACAAAAACTTAAGGGCAATATAGCCCTAGCCTAACTTAACCTGCAAAACCTAGGTCTGGGAAATAGCCCCTACAAATAAATAACTTAGCAGTGTGTTAAATTGTAACTTAAAACTTAACAAATAAAATTCAAATCTGGAAACTAAATGAAACTTATGGATTAGTTAGAAACAGAAAGGGTAACGTTCAACTGGCAACTTCATTTTTGGTAAGTCTTGATTTTAATGAATTTAGCTTGACCATAGTTAGTAATCTGGCTGCTGACCAAATTTTAACCTGAAAACCACTGCAGCCTACAGTGAAAAAGTCTGTAGCTATGTTGACAGTGTGGGCAGTCGAGAAGTTGATTACCCTTTTTTGTTTTATTTCTGATACAATAGTTTTAAATCCAGTGAATTAAATTTTTTACATAATCTGAAAATTTAATTATAAATATCATTGATAATATCATTTATAATATTAAACCTAAAAAATGGCTAATGAAACTGAAGCCACTCCAGGAGAAAGTATGGAGACACTATCATCATGGTTCGGAAGTGATGTGGAAGCACTTGAAACTAGTAAATTGGCAAAAAAAGGAGAGCAATCAGAGCCTCAGCTATTAAACTTTTAGCTACAATCAAAGAGAAATTGGATGATTGGAATGAGGAACAAAAAAATTCATATGCTCGGCTTTTGCTCACAACTGGACAAGTTACAAAATTTAGATGAGGAAATCCTTAGTATGTATATTTGTTCCGAAGGCTTCTCAGAGGCTAAACAAGAAAAACTAGATGAAAAAAACAGTTATTACCAAATTGAAATAGATCAAATGATACAAGCATTAGCAACTAAAAAAGAAAATAATGCTGAAGCCAAACCTAAACCAAGAATAGGTACCAAAATTCCTGAGCTTCAAATATTACCATTTGATGGAAATCCCTCTAAATTTCAAAACTTTAAGACCTCACTCAGAAACATTTATGATAACATACGTCTTTCTGAACAAGAAAAATTTGCCCACCTAAAACAACATTTGAGTGGAAACCCTGCCATTCAAATAAACTGCATGCAAGAGAGTAAAACATCTTATGAAGAAGCATGGCAGCAGTTGGAGGGCTGTTATGCAACACCAGGCCAAATTAAATTCTCCATAATAAAATCACTTTTAACCCAATCCAAAATAACCAAAGATTTTAAATCGCCTCATGACTTTCAAGCAGATATGCACTCTACCATAAATTTAATGCAAACTAAAAAATTAGAATTAGAAGATATACTCTTGTATGTATATTATAACAAACTAAGTCAAGAAACTCAGGAATTTTTAAGAACTTGTGGTTTTAAACTCTATGACCACTAGTGTGGACCAAAAAAATGAAGGTTTAAAAATCTTTGTTCCACATGAGTAATGTTATTCCGTTTGCTTACCTTAATCAAATTACAAAATTTGAAACCTCTACGTCAGGTTTTAGGGGTCCCGAGAAAATTGCACTTTTCCTTTTAATGCTGAAAAAATTAGTTTTTCCTCATTTTCATAAGTTCTGCTTTATTTTTTGTTGGAAATTCTTTACGATTCTTGAAAACTGTTTTGAGCAGGTATTGTTTGTCCTCTTCTTTAGTTGTCACTGCTTGATTAAATTTTTCAATCAATGCAACACCCCGCTCAGCTGTGTCATCTGTCACTCTAAGGGCACGAACTCTAGCACAGCCTCTTTGGTACTCAGGATCTATTCCCCATGTTGATGCAGAATTTTCAGTGAAGAGAGAATTGAGATGTAGAGCATCAAAAAGAGATTTAGTCCTTGAAGTAACAAAATCAGAAATCCTTTTTCCTTTGAAAGAAGCTAGGGTTACCTTTGCTTCTAAACGTTTCAGTCCCTTATTTCTTGGAGGCATTTTGATATTATTTCGCATTTGCTCCTTTTGTTCAAGGGATATGCTTTTGTCAAAGAAGCTTAATCCAACAAATGTTTCTGAGAGGTACCACAGATGTCGTTTAATGGCATTTTGGGCTTGCTTGATAACACTTGATATCAAAGAATTTTCCTCCATTATTGCAAGATCTTGCAAAAATTTAAGATCAACATTTGGGGCTTCCTCTGGTTGAGAAGCTTTTGCCCAAGATTTTGCGTATACCAATGCAACAAATAAACAAATTTCTGTTATTGCATCAAGTTCTTTTTTAGTCATCTTAAATTGATTTTGGAGAAGAAAAAGCTTAAATGCATAAATTCCTTTTGCCATCCATCTTGCATGATGGTACGCTCCAGGTCTCTTCAAGGGAGTATTAGAAATACTTTCTTCTCAAAAAAACAAGAGAACAAGTTGAAAAAATTCTTTATAATCATCTCTTGGCTGTTTAGAGTTGAGTGCCTCCTTCATGATTAAGACTGTTTGATTTTTTAAATCTTGAACTCTCAATTATTCTGCAGCTTTGGGAATCAACAGCAGTTGTGATTTGAGAATGATCCATAAAATCCCATTGAGTTTTGAATCTTTTGAAGATTGGAATATCAGGTTCAGAGGAATGGCCCATAGAAGTCCGGAAGACTTGAGATAGAACAATCTCATAAATATGGTGTCTGCAGGCTAAATATAAAAGCTCTTTTCCAAGTTCTTGTTCAATTTTAGTGCAAGCTCCAGCATGGATTCCGGTATTGGATGCTGTTGTGTCAAATGACAGCCCAATAATTCTCTGGGTCATATCATGTTCTTGCAGGAGAGAAATGCAAACACGAGCCATCTCCGTACCCGTGCCAGCAGTGACTTTAGGAATTCCCAGCAATTTCTCTTCACCATTCCCACTGACTAACACTGCAATCCTTTCCATTCTTCCTTCGCCTGCAAGAAAAAGTTAAAATATATAATTTAATATAATTTATATATATTTATTTTTAATATTTTATTTTATATATTATATTATATATATTTAATATTTTATTTTATATTTAATATATTTATATATATTATAATTTATATATATATAATATATAATTTTAAATTAAACTTGACTTATTTTAAATTAAACTTAATTTATTTTAAAAAACTTGACTTATTTTAAATTAAACTTGATTTATTTTAATTTGAACTTGAGTTATTTTAATTTGAAGGTAAAATGGTGTAGATTGTGAAAACTAGCTTCAGACAGTGAAATGTAACCTAATTAAATAGAAATTTAGCTATCAAAATGTTTAATTAAAACCAACCAGATAATAACACATTGCCTAGGTGTGAAAACCAGACCCACAACTAAGTTTTTCACCCGAGAGATAAATATAATATGCTAAATTAATCAGACAAAAAAATAACCTGATATCTCTGGGAGCATTTTTCCATCCCAATGAAGAACTAAAGGCTCTCCAGGAGAAAATGCTTGCTCTTGATATTCTGTTGCTATTTCTTTGCGTAACTTTTGACGAGTTCGAAGCATAGTAGATTTTGACACTTTAATGTTTTCCAAATTATGGCCCAAAGACTGAGCAACAACAGCATAAGACATAGCTGCATCTCGATTGGAAAGATTCATTCTATCATAGGCTGCTACAACATTTTTGTCAATAGGCTTTGACTTTTTAGGAGCCAACATTTTCTTTTTAAATTGCTCTTCAGAGGGACCTTGAAAATTCATTTCAAGGTTGTCGTCATTAGTTGATGGTGATGATGATGATGACGATGTGAAATCATCTCTATTGGCAGGCAAGAATGATCTTTTAGATCGCTTCTGCTCTTTGAGGGCTCTTTCACACTCTAATTCTTCACGATGAAGCCTTCTTTTCTCTCTTTTTGCAAGAATTTGGTCTACTGTACCCATGCTACTTTGTGTAGGATATTCTTGCTGGCTTAAGTAGAAAAGCTTGTCTTCTTCATTTGACATCATCAAAAGGGCATTAGAGTGATCAATATCAAGAATTTCAGCCTTAATTTCATCTTTAAACATACGGCATTTTTCCTCGGGCCTTTTTCTGTTTTTCATCAATTTATCATAACAGCTTATTAAAGAGTCAATCTTTCGGATGGCACTGTCTCTACGCATTGTGGGAATCCTGGCTTTCTCCCAGTAGGTCATCACTTCATCTAAGCAAAGATTAAGGGATCTTCTTCGTCCCAATTTTTCCTCTTTTTGATGGAAGAAATATGTTTGCAAAACTTGCAGTTTTGTAGGTAAGCGGCAACAAAGTATATCTTTATTTAAATGGCCAATGAGCCAAACTTTAGTTTTAGAACGAGTAGCCATTTTTAGTTTAAAAAATTAAATTTCTGAAATAGTAAATAAACCAGTTAAATTAGGAGATAAAAAGGATAACTAAAAGGTTCAAGCCAATTAGGCAAAGCCTTTAATTTAGAGTTGACCAATTAAGGATAATATATTTTATCCAAAATTTTTGTTTTCCTTATTAATAATTTTCTCTGAAATAATGATCTAAGATTGTTTTTGTACTCTATTAACTCCAAAAATTTCTTAAATAAGAAGAAATTTTTTCATAAGTTGCAACTCAAGAGTTGAGTTGATCATTGATGTTCTAAGCGCGCCTATTCATTAGAAAATTTTTATAAGTCATTAAATCTCGGGGCCCCTAAATATTCTCATATTTGACTAAAACGTTGCTGACATGTCTATCCGGTCCAAAGGAGCAAGGGCATTAATGTGGAACAAGGATTTCTTCAGCTTTATAATTTTACCCCCCATTTTGGTCCACACTAATGACCACTTTGATAAATTTAAAGAAGCAATTGCTGAAGCTACCAAAACCTTAGCTAATGTTAATTTTGATCCAAGTCAAAGTGAATTAACCACCTTAATACCTAAACAAAAAAGAAACTTCTCTCCAGAACCAGCCAGAAAACCATGGTATTCTGGCCAAACTACAGCTACTCTGGCAGTTTCCACCCAAAGACAATCCTCAAGAAGAGCTCAACATACTGACCAGAGAGAACTTTACTGCAAATTGTGTAAGAAAAACTCTCACAGAATCTCAAAATGTGATTCTTTCCCTGAAAGTTGGGATAAACTGAAAAAACTTGCTAAATTAAATTATTGTACTAAATGCACCTCATCTAAACACCAAGCCAAAGAATGCCCCATTTCTTTCCAACCCTGTTCATTTTGTAGGTTTTCTAACCATTTATCCTTCCTTTGTACCAAACAAAAAGGAAAACCAGAGGAAGATAAGAAAACCAAAACCAGTACTGAAGTAGCTACCCAAAAAGAAAACTCAAAACAAGGGAAACAAGTTACTAACTTATTAAGTTTAAAAAACACTGATCAAGAAGTAGCATTAATTCCTTCCATGCAGATGAGAATAAGAAACTCAGAAAAATCAATTAAATGCAGAGCACTTTTGGATAATTGTAGTCAAGCCAGCTACATTACCAAGGAACTTGTGAAAAAATTAAATCTTCCAACTAAACACTACGAGGAATCCATAACCATAACAGGATTTATAGCCAACAAGAAACAACCAAATTATGAAGTAGCTATAATTAAATTGGAGGATTCTAGAAACCCTGGAAACTACCAAGAAATAGAAGCCATCATAATTGATGATATTAATATTAAATATGAAGTTCAGGGATTACTGAAACTTCAAACTTATTTAAAATCCTTAAATTATCAGCTTGCAGATCACTTTGAAGCTGATGAAGTGGCCGACTTCATGTTAATTTTTGGGGCTGCAACCCACAAACTTTTTGCCCTCAGCACTCATCAGATTCATACTGCCTCTTGTTATAAATCTCCCTATGGAATACTTTTATTGGGTTTCCCTTCAGATTACTACCCTGAAAAAGAAAAAGAACCAATAAGAGATCAGATCAGCTTCTGTATTACCAACCCTCTACTTACTAGTACAACTTCTAATGAAGATCTAGAAAAAATTGAACACCAGATTGCACAATTTAGCAAACTAGAAAACTTGGGTATTTCTGGGGATGAACCATTTTCAAACAAAGAAAAAGATCTGATTGCAAACTTCGAAAAGGAAGTTAAAATAGAAGATGAAAGATTGTCTGTTAAGGTACCATGGAATGACCAAAAAGATAAAATTTCACCAAACTTTAACTATGCTATTAGCAGGTTAAAGTCCACTTGCAAAAAATTAAAAAAAGATAACTTAATGCAACCTTATTCAGACATCCTTGAACAACAATTCCAGGAAGGAATAATAGAAGAAGTAGCCTAACAGAAAGCTTAAAACAAGAAGGAAATTTTTTACCTCATTTTCCAGTAGTTCGCCCTGGAGTACAAACAACTAAAGTTAGGATTGTAGTAGATCCCTCGGGTAAAAGCAAACCAGAAGAAATAACAGTAAATGATGCTACTGAGGACTGCCCTTCACTCCTACCTCATTTAGCAAAATTGTGCATTAAATTAAGGCATGGTAAATATTTGATGATTGGAGACATTCAAAAAGCATATTTACAACTTAAATATCAAACAGAATTTGACTGCAATGCCCACAAAATTCTGTGGTTAAAAGATACCCAATTGGCTCCAAATGACGACAACCTGATCTGCTATAAATATAAAAGAGTTACCTTTGGCAACAAAAGCAGTCCATTTTTACTACAACAATCTCTCCAACACATTTTTAATGAACAACAAAACCAAGTGGCAGACTACCTAGCTAACCGCTTTTACATGGACAATGCTTTAATTAATGCCAACAATCTCTCAGAACTCAAAGACCTTTACAATTATAGTGTAAACACCTTAATTGAATATAATTTGAAGCTATATGAATGGGCCTCCAATCACTCAGAACTTCAAGGACTATTTGAAAAACATGACATAGCCTCCTCAGAAGATAAAGAAAATGTAAAACTATTAGGATATGGTTGGAACACAAATGCTGATACACTCCATCTAAAAACTGTAAACTTGAACTCAGAAGCCAAAACTAAAAGAGAAATACTAAGTTCTGTGCAATCATTGTTTGATCCAATTGGATTTGTTGCACCCTTAGTGTTTAAATTAAAACTCTTCATGCAGAAAGTAGTAGCTACCAAAAAAGATTGGGATGAATATCTAGAACCTGAAATGCTGGTGAATGGAAAAAACTTTGTAAAGAAATAAACAAAGTGGAATTTCTGAATTTTCCTAGACAAGCTTTTGAAAATCCAAACCTCTCATGGAAAATCTTCAACTCCACATCTTTTGTGATGCCAGCCAAGAAGGTATGCAGTAAGTTGCTATCTAGTTGGAAATGGAAAATCCGAACTAATTTACGCTAAATCAAGAGTCAACCCCAAATCAAAAAATTGGACCATTTGTAACTTGGAATTAATGGCAATCTGCCTAGGAACCAAAGTCCTAGAATACCTTAAAGAAACCTACCTAGAAGAAAACTCAGAAAGAAAACCAAAAGTTCTTCAAAACAATAATTTGGACAGACTCACAGGTGGCTTTAAATTGGATTGCTCAAAAATCTCTAAAAATGAAATCCATCTTTGTAAAAAACAGAGTGAAAGACATTCAGGAAGCAACAAGAAACTTAAACCATCACCTGGAATTCAGACATGTAGCAGGAGAAGACAACCCAGCAGACCTACTCACCAGACAATATCTTTCAAGAAATTTCAAAAACTTCTTCCCTTTTACCAACATGGTCCCACATTTTTGAGAAATGAAATTGAATGGCCAACCAACTTAATTTTTAACCCCCACCAAGAAACCTTACAGACAACAATAAATGTGTGTCAAACAACTTGTAAAGAAATAAATGAAAAAACTCCCTTGTTAAACATGGAAAAATTCTCTAACAGGAAAAAACTGGTCAGAATCACTGCCTATGTTCTACGGTTCATAGAAAACTTAAAGTACTTCCGCACTCACAAATATAACCCCAAATGTAACCTAACAATGGAAGAACAAATTGCTGTTTTGGAGAAAAATCATACAGCTTACAAAACTAAGGCCACAAATTACTGGATAAAATTAGTCCAGCAACAACATTTCTCAAAAGAAAAAGAAATAATCAACAAACTAAATAAAGGAGAAAAAGTTGAGGACCTAACAAAGCTGCAAAAGAATCTAAAACTCTTCATTGACAAAGAAGGGTTAGTCAGAACAATGGGGAGATATAAATATGCAACCAACCTTAACTATTCTGCTAGGTATCCTGTACTACTGCCTGAAAATTCTCATTTAACAACGTTAATCGTAACTGAATGTCATGCAAAAGCCAGTCATGCAACCTTAGCTACCACATGCAATTTCCTCAGACAGGAATTCTGGATCCCCAAAATAAGGCAAGTAGTTAAAAAGGTTCTGAAACAATGTCTGTTTTGCCAAAAATACTTTGCCATGGCTTATGAAGTGCCTACTACTGGACCATTAGTAACGGAACGTTTAAGCTATGAAAAACCCTTTGAAAAAACTGCCCTTGACTATGCTGGTCCAATTTCTGTCCAGGATGAGAATAACCAATTCATGAAAGTCTACTTATTATTGTTCACTTGCTGCGCCACCAGATTCACCAGCCTTCACATCTGCACTGACCTTTCTGCTAAAACCTTTTTAAGAGAACTCTACCATTTGTCCTTAAACTACTCCCTTCCAAAGGTTTTGATTTCAGACAATCAATCCACCTTCAAAAGATCTGAAGATTACCTTAAACATTGGTTCCAAAATGTTCTTGTGTCTCAGTACCTCTCTGATCATGGTATCCAGTGGAAATTTACAGCAGCCTATTCACCCAGAACCTTAGGAATAGCTGAAAGAATGGTGGGTTTAGTCAAAAGAGCCCTCTATACCTCCCTAAAAGGAAGAAAAATCCCTTTAACTGAACTAAAAACAATTGTTCTTGAAATAATGAATACAATTAATTCAAGACCACTCACTTATGTTAACTCAAATGAAGATCCCTCCTCTGACCTACTAACTCCTTTCAAGTTGCTTTTTGGGTATGACAATACCAAATTCAACTTTTTAACCACTAATGATACCCAAGAAGCTGTTAATGAAGGTGATCAGGTGGATGCTGATTATATGACAGCAACAGAGGACAAAGAAAGAAAGAAAATACTGGATTACTTTCATAAGGGAGTTAAACAATCTCAAGAAATAAAAAAAGATGGCGATATGAATATTTGAGTAGTTTGAGAGAAAAAGAATACCAACAACACAAACAACCAGTAAGTAAAGAACCTAAAGTAGGAGAACTGTGTCTTAGATGAAAATTCTATGAATCCCAAATACTTCTGGAAGATTGCTGTAATTGAAACATTACACCCAGATGAAGATGGCATAATCAGGCATGTAACTGTAAAAACACCCAATGGTCATCTCTCCAGAAGACACATATATCGGTTATACCCACTGGAAATAACTGATAAACCGAATATTGACCTGGAAGAACTGGAAAATTCTTCCACAGAATCAGGAACTGTAGATTCTCCTGACACTACTACTGCGCTACTCAACCCCGACCACAAAGACAAGCTGCAGTTAGATTTCGGGAAGAACTGCAAAGGAAAATACAGAGTGGATCTTTGTGAAGACCACAAATTGAAAATTGTAAATAATTGTAAATAGCTATAACTTAGGACTAACGTTCTACAGAAAAGACGCTTTCATTTTCATATTTCACCTAAAAGGAACTTTTCTGTAGAGCATGTCATTTTCATTCATCAAAAAAAAATAAATAAATAAAATTTCCCAAGAATATAATTCTGGTAAATTTTTTCCCCTGGGGGGAATGTTAAAAAAAGTGGTTAGAAATAACCGCATATATTTCCAAATAAAATATAACAAAATAAATATAGAATAAAAATAACAACCCTCGTTTCTAACCAACTAGTGAAGTTGGGTTTCCCTAATTAACAAAAAGAAGAAAGAAAAAAGTTTCTGAGACAAAGAAAAACGGAGCTTTGTCCATTCTTGAAAATTTTGCTGAGATGAAGCGGGCTAGTTTTTTCGAAAAAAATTCTCGTGGTTCCCCAACTAACCGGGCAACTTAAAGTCAACCTTTAAACCTCACAACCTTTAAATAAACCTTAACCTTATTATAACCACTGCAATTAAACAAAAACCCTGTTTAACTAAATAGAGGCCTATCAGAACTAGGTGTAAGTTAATTAAAGAAAATAACTAAGGTAAGAGAAAAACTAGGTACCTAGAAGAAACTCGAACCGGGCTACAACTGCCCTAACTAAATAATTAAATGGCTGTTATAGCCCCTATTAAAACTTAAAGGCAATATAGCCCTAACTTAACTTGAGTAAAACCTTCAAAACCTTAAACCTTTAAAAACAAAAACTTAAGGGCAATACAGCCCTAGCCTAACTTAACCTGCAAAACCTAGGTCTGGGAAATAGCCCCCACAAATAAATAACTTAGCAGTGTGTTAAATTGTAACTTAAAACTTAATAAATAAAATTCAAATCTGGAAACTAAATGAAACTTATGGATTAGTTAGAAACAAAGGGTAATGTTCAACTGGCAACTTCATTTTTGGTAAGTCTAAATTGATTTTAATGAATTTAGCTTGACCATAGTTAGTAATCTGGCTGCTGACCAAATTTTAACCTGAAAACCACTGCAGCCTACAGTGAAAAAGTCTGTAGCTATGTTGACAGTCTAAATGGGCCATTATTATTTCTATAATTACTGTGTCTATTTAAAGTAAACTTAACCTTAATATTACACCTAAATAATCTCTCTCTCAAAAAATAATAAAATAATTTTTCAATAAATTTTTCAATAATAGCTGTATCTCTTAAAATCTCTGGATATGCGGGGATGACTTCTTGTATTGTCAGTTTAGATGAGCGATCATATTTTTCCACTTCTTTTAGGCCATCAAAAAAATCTTGCTTAAATTTCATTAGTTTAACATCAAAAGGTTGCCTATGCACGTTTAAGCGGCGACGCTTTGCTTTTGAGCGTTCAATTTTATCTAAATATTTTTGAAAGTCTAATTCTTCATCATTTGAAGAGGATGAGAGGGACTTACTACTCATATCTTCATCCTGTGGTTCAGGATTTTCAGGTAATAGCCCTTTTATGTGAATTGCAACCTCGCAGAGGGCCTCTTTTGCTTTAGCAATTTGTTCTTCGGTCAACAAAATTCGGTTCATTGGATCTATGTAGACAGCAGCTAATAAGATCTCATTTTCCAGTAGCAGACCCTCTCTTTTCTTCATTGAGGATACAATTCCATCAGCAATTAATCCTCCAGTTTGGGATAGACGAAATAATAATTTTTTCCATTCCCATAGGAATGTACCAGGAGTTAAATCCTCTGCTTGCAACTTTTTGGTGACAGTATAAGGGTGAGCAAGCAGAGCTTCTAATTGTGTAACCTCCCTCCGTTGAATGTCAGTTAGTGAAGCATTGGGATTATCAATGTCTTCTAGGAAGGGTTTTAGATCAAGCAAACGCTTAATCATCATATATGTGCTCCCCCAGCGTGTCGCTTGGTCCAAAATAGCTCCCTTTCCTGCACGTCTCTGGATAATAGTATCAATTTTAGAGGTCCTGGCTGCAGTGGCTACTTGCCTCAACTTGCCTATCAGAGTAGCTGCATGGCGATCTTTCAATCCATCTCTTATTGCTAGCTGCAATGTATGTACAACACAACGCATATGTTGGATTAGAAAGAGCTTAGATGCTTCTTCAACAATATCATCTAAAATTTCATCGCTCTGTTCTGTTTGTGCTGTTTGAGAATCAGTTTCAGGAATGTCATCTTCATTAGCCACTTTTTCTTCATCAACTTTATTCAGCTTTTCTATCGTGCTTAGCATGTTTGAAGCATTATCTGTGACAATACATAGAATCTGCTCTTTCTTAATTACAAAGTCTTGTAAAACTTCCTCCACTAACTTCTGAAGATAGTCGCTGTCATGATGCGCCTCGGTGTCCTTTACTCCCAATGTCCGAGTTACCATTTTAGTGTTTTCATCAACAAATCTAGCATTGATGGCAAAATAGTTAACTCTATGACGCGTGGCTGCATCCATTTTAATAAACACGAAGCGTCCCTTAAGAGTTCGAAGTTCTTCCTTTTTATTTGTGGCTTCTTCAACTATAATTTTTCTGATACTTTGTCTTTCCAGAGAAACTCCAAGTTTCTTGGCCATTTCTCCATTTAGGCCTAGAAAGGCTGGTTGTGAAAATAAAGATAAGGCTACACCATTTCTTACCACCAGTTCGATGATGTGCTTCTTGAACTTTTCTGTGGTCATTGTTAGGTAACTTTGTCTGTAGTAAAGAATCTTTTGAGTGGTGCTTGTCGTTCAGTAGATTTCTGATCTTTTGTTGACTTTGAAGTAGTTGGAAAGTTTTTATTACTCTCTCAATGACAACTTCTAAAATTTTGGGATGGAAACGCTGCAAATGTCTTTCAAATTTGATGCTCTGGTTGGTGCATTTTTATCAGAGCCAGTAAAACCACTGATTTTTGCTTCACATAATTTTTCACCATCATCATCATCTATCATACACTGACACACGAAATGTTTCTCATCTGTGGTTATTGTAAAATATTCAAAAACTGCAGACTTTGTTGGAAGTGTCTTTGCCATTGTGAAAGGGGTTTTAGACTTGAAAGTTAAAAACTTATGAAATTTAGAAAGAACTCGAAATTAAATAAGTATTAAAAATAAAAAATGTTATCTGAAAAGAAAAAATGAATTAATGGCATTAGTGTCTAAAATGGAAAACATTGTGTTTATTATTTAAGTGGTTTAACCACCATAGCTGCCAGTGATATCACACACAAAAACATATTTTATTAAAATTTATATTGAGGTCGGAGTCGGAGTCGGTACATTTTTACTGACTCCGACTCCGACTCCAGCAGCACCAAAATTGCTTCCGACTCCGACTCCACGACTCCGACTCCACAGCCCTGCTGAATACGAATTTATATGTTAAATTGTCATAGAATGTCTGCTTCTATCGAAAACGAAGGGATCATTAAAACAAATATTAATCCGATTAGGGAGTGAGTTATGGTGGTTTGAATAGTTAGTTTTTCAGCACCCCCACCCACCCCAAAAAAGGGGGGGAGCATAACTTTTGAACCATAACTCTGATTGAGCTGATATTTGACATTTGGTATTTACTAGCATAGACCATTTGGTTAATATTCGTTTCAATGCTTCGTGCATTTTCAATAGAAAGAGACATTCTATGACAAGTTAACATATAAATTCGTATTCAGGACACCTTGAAACCTCAGGGAAACTGATAAAAATCAAGGAAATGTAATAATTATTTTTTACAGAAAAAAAAAAATTTAGACGTAAAAAGCAGCCATTGTAGGCCATTGACCGAGTGTTTAACTCTTTTCACTGTTAAAATTTTGCCAGTCCTCGTCCTCTCCAGTTTTATGGGGAGACATCTCGTGGCAAAATTAGGAAACATTGGTCAAATCAACCAATTACATCTGGTTTTTGTTTCACGTGACCTTATCCGACCAATCAGAGACGTGCATTTTGAATCTCCAATAATGCATACTCATTCCAAAATGCTTTTTCAATTTGCTTTTCACTATGGTTTGCGGAGGTTGTGATTTGGATTATTATCAATTAATACAAGATATTTATAAAAAAGAAGACGGTGCTGAAGTTTTCTTTACCAGTCACGGTGTTTTACCTACTCGTGTTATTTGTCCGCAGTGTGGTCATGAGTGTAATTATAGACAGGTTAAGTTAGGTTAAGTTTGAACCAAAACACATTTTTCTGGTGTTTTATGGTGTTTTTTGTTCAAATCCAAACTTCGTTTTTTTGGGAAATGAGCCGTTTTTGAGAAATTTTAAAATTGAAAATTTCTCAAAAACGGTTCATTTCCCAAAGAAACGAAGTTTGGATTTGAACAAAAAACACCAGAAAAATGTGTTTTGGTTCAGAACGGAGAAAAAGCACTAAAACGAATAAATACCGACCATTTTATAAACCAAATTTAAACAAAATCTATGAGGGTGCGGATTTGACCACTGCATGATTTGTCATGGAATGACCCTTATAAATAGGTTATATCCTTAGGTTAAGTTGTGTAGGCCACTTTGGTAGCTCTGTAAATGGTTTTATGTTACTTAAGTGACTTGAAATTGACATTTTGCACAATTTTATTACAAAATATCGCTCATGACTTGGACAACCTCGATAGGCCAGAGTTGCTTCATGTTTTCCAAATTAAATGTGTTTTAATAACGTTCCATAACTTGAGTAGTCGAAACTAGTATTTAAATTTGATGGAAAATTCAAGCATTTCTTCCAAAAATTTCGAATCACTTTACAGTTGAACTCCAAATTCATGTTTGATTACGTATAATCACAGTGTAGGGTTATATCCAGTGACGGTCTTCCTGCGACCTACATTCCGACCCTTCACAAAAATCTGACTGAATCAGCGAGCAGCTGTTCGCACTGGGTGACTGTTGACTCTGATCCCCAAAACAGAGTCACTTCTCCCCCGTTTTCATTTACGTCACCGTTAACGTCATTATTCGAACACACTTGTTGTCTGAAAAGAGGCTCATATATATATATACTGTATATATATACAAATTCGGGATAATCTCTAGGAGCGCTCCATTTTTCAATATTAAACATACACTCATAAAACATATATCATTTGAAAGCTCACATTTTTCTGAGTCTAAAAATGTAGTAATCCAAAAGTATCAATAGCAAATGCAAGATTATAGAAAAAATTACAAGTTACATTTTTATAGTGAATATTTCCTGTTTTGGCTATAATGTACTTTTTTTCATAAAACATTTTTTCCTGATTGGGCTATTTTTTCGCTACTCTGCGACTTAATTAGTTGGTTATTGTTGTTGTTTAGCGGATCAGCCCACCCTGATCGAGCAAGCCGGCGGCACGCAGGTAACCGATCGCCCTCTCCGGAGTGGACCAGAGGTTCAGCGCACTAGTGATGTTGTGTTGTGTTCGTTGTTGTGCTAGAGCAGTACAGTCTGTCATAATTTGTTCAACTGTTTGTGGTGTGTCCTGGCACAGGTGGCAGGTGTCATCTATGAAGTTGTCTAGTCTGTGTTTATATGTCCGTAAGTTGGGCTGATGTCCACATCGGAATCGTGCTAAGTTAACTCGATCCGATCTGCTCAGGCTGATCTCTGACCTGTTAATGGGTGGCGGCTTCGCACGTAGGACCGCATTCGGACCGAGTCGTGTCAGTGCTTTGTGGGTTAGGTGTGTGTGTGTGTTTTCTGTACTGTGTGATGATCTGTGGGGCGTGGTATGGAATGGAGTATTTGGTTATAATGTGTCTCTGGTGTTACCTTAATGGTGCGAGGTGTTGGTGCATGACTGTACATGTAGTGGCAAGGGTGTTGTGGGTTAGTTGTCGCTGCTGCCATGAATTGTGTTCCCCTCATGTCTAAATGTTCCCTAACTTTCAGTATTTTTGTTTCTCTGTGCAGGTGTTCTATTGGTGTTGTTTGAGTGCATCCTGAAATGATACGAAGTGCGTTGTTTTGTATTGTCTGTAAGGTGTTTATGTGTGTGTTTGAGATAATGGGTGCCCAGCATGGGCTAGCATAGTCCATAACTGAGCGAATATATTGTTTGTATATAAATGATGTTGTTTCCTGCTGGTGTCCAAAGTTTGTGCCTGTTAGTACCCTAAGCGTGTTAAGTCTTGACGTACATTTGTTTTTAATGTCCTGAATGTGGTTTGCAAAAGATAATGATGTGTTGTATGTGACCCCAAGTATTTTGGTCCTGTGAGTGTGTGGAATGTTGATGTTGTTTAGTGTAAGCTGTGGAATTACCTGGTGTTCTTTTGTGTTGCTTGTAAGCAAGGTGATGGTTGATTTTGTGGGCGCTACTTTGAGTCTATTGTGTGTGAGCCAGTCTTGTATACTGTTTATGTATGTTTGTAGGTTATTTGTAGCGGTGTCGATGTTGTTGTGGGTGGATGTTAGAGTGATGTCATCTGCAAATGATGATAAGGTAAGCTTGTTATCGATGGGTGTTGGAATGTCATGAGAGAACAGAGCCTTGAGGGACCCCGTTCGGAAAAAGCTTGTTTTTGGATGACTTGCCATTAAATGTGACATGTGAGTATCTTCCTGAAAGATAGTTGCTCAGCCACCTTTTGGTGTTATTGTGCATGTTTGTGTTGAGTATTTTGTTTATGAGAGGGAAGCGTGGGATAGCATAAAATGCTTTACTAATGTCTATTGTTGCTAATAGTGTACGTTGAGCTGGTCGTCTGGAGTTGATGTCATCCATGATGTGCTGCGTGAGGTTAGTGAGTAATGTCGTGGTTGAGTGGTGAGGTCTGAATCTATGTTGAGTAGGCGATAGTGGAATGTGTGGTTTGGTGATTTGTAAGATTAGTCTTTCTGTTACTTCGGAAGGTGTGCATAGTAAAGTAATGGGTCTATAGGAAGCTGGTTCTGTTGGATTTTTGTTTGGTTTGAGTAGTGTAATAATTTTACCTTGTTTCCATATGTCAGGAATAATACAGTGTTGGTATGAATATGTGCTGATATTTGTGAGAGCTAGTATTCCTTGTGGGCCCAAGTGTTTAAGGTGTATGTTAGATATGTTGTCTGGTCCAGTAGTAGGTTTTCTTGTGTCTGACTGTTTGTCTGTTTGCGTGTTTCTGGTTGTTGTCTCTGTTTAAGTGACTTATCTTTGCGTAGTGATTAACTAGAATGTGAGCTTGTTGTGTGTATGTTGGGATATTATTTTGGCTGCGACAGATAGCCGCGTGTGAGGTGTGAATGCCGCTGTTAGAGTGGGTAATGCTGTTTATAATCTTGTATAGCCTGGATGTATCTGTGGAGTGGTTTAGTGTTGTTATGAATTCCCTGAATGTTTCTGTTTGTTTTTCTTTGAGTTTGTTTTTTATTTCTGTGTTGAGCTGTTGTATCTGCTGTTTTATGGATTCTGTGTGTGGTGTTTGTGTGTTATATTTGAGGTTGTTACGTTGCCTTATGAGGTGGGCTATTTCTCTAGTTAATTTGGGTTGTATTTCCTAATGTTGCCCTTGGGTATGTATTTGTTTGCATTATTAATGATCTAATTAACTGTCTTGAGTGTTGTATTGATGTTTATGATGGGTGTGCTGTTTAATGTGGTGAATTGTTCCTCAGTCAGTATTTTGAACTGTTCCAATCAGCTTTCTTGTAATTTCTGTAAGTGTGCCTGAGGCTGTCGGGGCAGAGTGTAGAACGTGTTGTAATGATGATGGGAAGGTGGTCTGATGACAGTTGTTTTTCTGTTCTCCAGTGTGCATGTGTTGCTAGTGAGGGGGAACAGAACGTTATGTCTGGGGAGGAGTTTGAGTATCCTGCTTGGTGTGGTATGTGGGTATGTTCTTCTGTATTGTTAAGAATGAAGAGGCTGTTTAGTTGTGTGGCTATGTTGGCGCCTCTGGTGTTGTTTTGGTTGTGCAGGTACCAACTACTAGTGTCTTTGGCGTTGAAGTCTCCTCCTAAGATGACATTAGTGAGAGTGGCCAGATTGTGTAACTGGATTGTAATTGGCTGGCACCTGAGGTGAACTATCTGGTGGGATGTAAATGTTGATTAGTGTGGTGTTGTGTTTTGCACGTGTTTTAATGTTAACTGCCTGTATTTCTATCGTGTTATCTGCTTGGATTGTGTTTGTAATGTTTTGGGTAGCATCAGTGTAGCTAATGCTTTTACGTATGTAAGTGATGAGTCCACCCCCGTTACCCCCAGTACTGTACGATCTTGACGGATCGCCGTGAAGTCAGGGATGGTGGGTGTTTTGTGTGTGCGTTTTAGTTTTGTTTTTTGTATAAGTGCTATGTGAATGTTTTGTTTGTGTACGAATTCCCTAAGCTGCATGATTTTGTTTGTGAGGCCATCTACGTTGTAGTGTAATATGTTAATATTATACTTCTATATGTGTCTCATGGTGCTATTGTGTCTGTCTTTGTGTATGGTGACATGTGTAAGTTGTAGTGGGGCCTGGATTAGTCTTAATGTCGCCAGAGAGTAAGAGTAGTTCGGGGAGCACGCAATTGCTCCCTGTAATTGAAAAAATAGTATGCTGAGAATAGGTCCGGCCCCGGGAGCCGATCGGCCCTCTGACCGTGCCACGCAACACGCCGTCGACAGCCCGCTGCACGGAGATTTGAGGAAGTTTAGCCACCAGCGCGTTGATGTTTTGGTTTGACGTCGCCTCTTCTTCGCGTTGACGTGTCCCGCGCTGGAGGATGCAGCCACTGTTAGAAGCTTCCTCGTCAGCTGCTAACACTTTTTTCACGTTGTTCTAGCTACCTGTTCAGAGGTTTTTTATAAACAAATCTCAGTTCTCTGCTCAAAACGGCTCTTTCTAATTTTAAAATTGATTAGTCAAGGAAGGAAGATGTTGACTTCTATTTTGCAGCAACAGTTGGTGATATTTATGTTACTTTACTGATTAATGAAAATGATTAGGCTCTTCAAGTTATAAAAGATTTCTTTCGTAATAATTGATAAATACGAAACACAAAACGTATATGCAAACAGGATGATGATGCTTAGACTACTAGTTGGTTGGATTCTGTTCTGTCTATTTTAATTTTTTCTAATTGGATTCAGTTTGGTCGTGTTTGTGATAGAATTATGACGTGTTCGTGTGGTTTCTGACTTCGAGAACTTAATTCGTCATGTGCCCTAGATGAAGAGAACGCATTGGATGTTTTTATCTTTTCAATATTAAACATACACTCATAAAACATATACCATTTGAAAGCTCACATTCTTCTGAGTCTAAAAATGTAGTAATCCAAAAGTATCAATAGCAAACAAAAAGTAACTAGGTTTAATTGTTTGACGCGTGACGTAATTAATTACATTATAAAGGTTGGCTAAGTTATAAATCTTCAGTCTCTGTTGTAAGATGGCATTTTTGGTAATTGTTACGCTAACCTAACCTAACCTAACATGAATGTTATTACATTATCATTTGTATAATTTAGGTCTCGGGGGTACGGGGGCTCCGCCCCCGTAAAGATCACGCATCACAAATTGATCGGTATAGGGTTTTATATTTAAACTGTTACTTTTTATTTGCTATTGATACTTTTGGATTACTACATTTTTAGACTCAGAAAAATGTGGGCTTTCAAATGATATATGTTTTATGAGTGTATGTTTAATATTGAAAAATGGAGCGCTCCTAGAGATTTACCCAAATTCGTCATTAAATTCACAGAATTTTCATTAACTACTTACCAAACTGCCATATAAAATACAACCATAACTTAAAATCACATATACTCTTTTCATAAAGAAATCCATATACTAGGGGCACTCAATCTATTTTGCCCCACCCTTTTTTCTTAGCTAAATAATAGGCCATGGGGCTGAAATGTCTTTTGGGCCGTAAGTTTGAACTTTCTGCGCTTCACATAACCGGATTTTTCCCATTTGAACCTCCCCTCCTTGTATAAAACCGCTTTTAAACGCTCTTGTATAAAACCGATGGTTAACGCAGTTTCGAAAATGGCGTCTGACAGTGATGTGCGTCGTAAACAGAGAGCTGTTATCGAGTTCTTAACCGCAGAGAAGGAAGCAGTTGGAAATATTCACAAACATCTACAAAACGTTTACGGAGATGCTATTGTTGATCGAAGCACAGTTGGACGCTGGTCTAAACGTGTGAGATCATCGGAGAGAGGAAGAGCCAGCCTCAATGATGAGCCACGCAGCAGTTGCCCGGCATCGGCTGTCACATCTCACACTGTGCAATGTGCTAACAGCATCATTCGATCAAATCGGCGCGTCACATACAAGGAGCTATCACTGGAGCTAGGAATTAGTGAAGGAAGTGTGAATATGATAATTCAGCAACTGGGATACTCAAACATGTGTTCATGGTTTGTTCCTCGCGAACTGACTGAAGATCACAAAGCCCAAAGAAA